>VYZT01017206.1:198952-236111 GCA_013400735.1 Pomatostomus ruficeps
ACGGCTCCTAAGCCGATCCGGCCCTAAAGCCGGGCCGGGAGGGCCCGCGCGGGGCTGCGGGCGCGGATGGCGCCTGGCCGCGTTTGCGGAGCGCTCCGGGATCCCCGCGGGCTCCAGGCGGCGCCCCCGCGGCCGGACGGGGGTGCCGGAGGAGTCCCCGCTCGGTTCGTGGGACACGGAGGGGAAATGTGTGCGCGGTGCGCCTTGGAACACGGCGAGTCCTGGGGTGGTTCACATCGTGCCACCGCCACGGCCTGAACCCGGCAACAGGGCCCCTCTCTCCCGAGGAACATCAGTGCTTTTATTATATGCAAGGAGTTGGGATATTTTTCTTGAATTCTGTAGCAATCGGCTACAGAAAATCGGCATTATGCCAGGCCACTGGAAATTTTAATTAATGATATGTTATTGTCATTTAAGCATTTCAGTTCTATCCAAAATTACCTGGCTGAGTCGCAAGGTGAGGACTAATTCAGCAGATCTGATTTTTTCCAGGCTCCTGAGAATACTTGACAACTTCTGCCTTCACTAGAAAGCACATAAGCCACCAGTGCTGAGCATCCTTCAAAACTGAGCAACATCTGTCTGCATCTTCTGCTGCACAGCCAGTGCAAAGGGGCCTGAAGTGAAATCTTAAAAGTTTATAATCCCAAATGCGTTTAGGATTTTCCCATGATTCCCCACACACTCTCAAAAGCTCAGATGAAAGAATACATAGGAACTCTCACTTGCTTTGGCTGCCTTGAGTATTTTAAATCAGTTGCTTTAGCCTGGGTTATTTTAATTGTCTCATCTATGTTCTTCTTAACTTCACAATCTTTGGAACTTTCATCACCATTTTCCAAACTGTTCCAGGTACTTTTCTGGTCTTGACTTCTGAAAGGACTGATGTGCACCTGCCTCACTCCTCTGAGAAGGGCAGGGCTGCAGTGCCCACAAAATGACCGGTTATGTGATAGAACTGGAATGGAACTCGACCAGGTCTCTGCTGCCAAACCATGCTCTGTGTATAATTAAACTCATCACACCTACATATATTAAAGATCAGATCCTAAATTTGGATCTGATCCAGAATGCTTTGAAAGAGGTTTCCTGGCAGGAGCAGGCAATGTGTCCATGGACTAAAACCAGATGTGTGCTTGTGGAGACGCTTCCTCTCACATCCTGCCTCTGCAAGGATGTTGTGCCTCAGAGAGCAGGCTGAGAAGGAGGGATCAGGGGATGTCAGGGCTTTGTGCAGCTGAGATGGGCAGGGTGTGTAGCACCACCAGCATTACCAGATCCTGAGAGTGGAGCTGCCTGCTATGAAATGGTCTGTGCTTCTTCATCCCAGTTCAGAATTGACGTCTGTCCCCAGCCTGCCAAAGCTGTCCTGCTTATTTCTGAGCTCTTGTAGGATGGACAATCATGGGCTGGTAGAAAGGTCTTTCTTATGGATTTCAGGGACATCTGAGAGGTGTTGGCTGCAGAGTTCTGACAAAGAGATCTGGCTTCCAGCTTTTCACAGGCTCTTTTTAAAAAATCATCCCTTACATCTTTATTTAATTTGACTGATGGTGGCTCGGAGCATGACTGATCTGCAGTAGGTTCAAGATCCATTTTTATACTCATCCTTTCCATTAATACCCTTGTTTTTGCCTTTCAGATATGGCCATGCCCAGCTCCCTTTTGTGGGCTGTTGACATTTTTGGGAGGGTTTACACCCTCTCTACTGTTGGCCAGTACTGGGAACTCTGCAAGGACACGCAGCTGGAATTCAAACGGGTCTCTGCTGTCAAACAGTGCTGCTGGGGAATTGCCTGTGACCATCAAGTGTACACCTACGTGTTCTCAGGAGATGTTCCTATCAGATACCAGGAGGAAACCTATGAGAACCAGGTATGACAGGTACAGTGCCTCTGTCACACAGCCACTGCCTGCACTGACAGCAAATCCTTCATCGGCTGTCTTGGTGTGTTTTTCTCACAGGAGGATTGATCAGTTTTATTTGTTTTCATTTTTTTACCAGGAGTTTCTGAAGAGTACATATATGTGCCAAATACCAGGTTATTCTTTCAATATTTAAATTCCCAAAGGAGTTATACTTCCAATATATCCAAAGCAATGCCAGTGTGAACTCCAGCCTGTTCTGTGTGAGCCATTTCAGACTGGAGCATTCACCATTTTCACTGGGTGGTTTCCACTTTTCCTTTCCTTAGTGACAAATACACAATCCCCTCAGAAAAATGTTTAATGTAACTTCCAGACAACAAAGATACATTATCAGAAATAGATTATTCTTAAGAAAATGCTATCTCTTAGTGTTACAAAGACTTCTCTAATAAAGGCATAACTTCCATTAAAGTACATTTCCAACTTTTTTCATAGAAGTGTTAAGATGATCCTTTCTATCTGATGTACTTTAAAAGAATATCTTTAAAGGAAACTTATCAAATTTGTTTTTAAGTTAACCAAAAGTTATTTGGGAGAGAAAACTAATGGATTTTCTTGAGCACATTCCTCTGATTTCTCATGGGCAATGGAATGAATATAAATTGGGAAAAAATATTAACTTACCTGTGTGGGCAAAAATACAAAAAATTAATTTTATACGTTATTTAATATTGATACAACTTTTCAGCCATTTAAGAATGTTCCTTTTACTGTGTAAACATGTCCTTTAAAAATGCAAGATTTAAAATTTTGTTACTTCAAAACTTTCATTTTGTTTGTTCCAGGTTATGAAAAACAGGAAACAAAATACTAGAAAGCACAACAAGAAATATTCTACAAGAGCTAACAACAACAAAATTATACTGAAGTAGTTTGCAGATAATGTGCAAAACAATTTAGCTGGATTTCTAGTAACAGTAAATAATACTTTGTGTAAAAATTATAGATGGATTTTGAACCACTCATTTTCCACAAGCCCTAAAATGTAAGAGAGTATTACAGGGCAGATTTTGGCAGTATTTCTATCGTATGTAGGAGTGTGGGGGGGGAAGAAATGACAGCTGTATTGGTGAAAATCCTTGTGTTATTTGTTCTGTAACTGATTCAAGGCAGATTAGGGAGAAAATGTAACATAAGATCCAGGGGAGATTTGCTGATACAGTTCTCTCAGTTCCTGGCAGAGGCACTGCTGATTTTCTGGTGCAGACCAGATATGAATCATCTTTCTCTGGAGCAGATTGGAGATACCAAGGCCATCTACACAGCATTGCCCTAATGCTGCAGGGTCATGGTGCCATACATCACCCAAGAAAAGAACCCTGTGCCTGGTAAAACACAGCATCAGATGTTCCTGTTTATGTGGCTGAAGATGACTTGGTTGGGATGAGCTCCGCAGTCAGCCCTTCTTTGATACTTAGAAAAGCTTCCTCCAAAGGCTGTGTCAGGGAGGGGCTCATGCAGTGAACACTTTCCATTCACCCCAGGAGTTTACTCCTCTTCTGCTGCAGATAATAAGAAATGTGTCATGACTCCCTGTAGATGTCCAATGAGATAATGTGATCTCAAACAAAATAACTTTATTTATTATTTCTGGCAGCGCTGGAATCCAGTTGGTGGCTTTTGTGAGAAATTACTGCCCAGCGACCGCTGGCAGTGGAGTGATGTGAGCGGGCTAAAACACCAGCAGCTTGATAGTTTCACACTGCCTTCACCACACTGGGAGTGGGAGTCTGACTGGTATGTGGATGAAAATATTGGAGGGGAACCAACAGAGAAAGGGGTAGGTGAACAATACCAAAAAGAGATCTATTCTGGGAATCCTTAGTCTGTACAATGAAAGGAACTTTTATAGAAACATAAAAAAGTCTGTAAAAATAAAACTTGCCATAGAGACTTCTTTCTGGGAAATAGCTCAACTCTAATACAACAGAAGGAAGGATTTTATTTGAAAGCTTTTGAAGTCTATAGGAGCTTCTATGGAAGCTTTTTTCTTTTGATCAGGCCACGAAATCCTGGCAACTGAATGCCATTGTTATTTAAGGTCTTTACTATGAAGAAAGTAAAATGTTTTACTGTGTCTTGTTTGTTCTGTGTATATCATCCAGAGGAATTTGGGCATGATTCATAAATCATTCATGGAATTAGCTGATCTGTTAATCTGGGCTCTGGAGACACACAGAGTGACTTGTGCTGTGACTCTGGTGCAGAATTGCTCTGAGTAATGACTTCAAACTTTCCCTTGATCCTGCTTTTCACACAAGAAAACCTCTGTTTGCAGGGCTGGACTTACGCCATAGACTTCCCCAGCACCTACACAAAGGATAAGAGATGGAATTCCTGTGTCAGACGCAGGAGATGGATCAGATACAGGAGATACAAATCACGGGACGTTTGGGCGAAGGTTCTGGATCTCTTTTAAATATTAGATAAACTGATTGTCTGAAATAATAAGCTCAGGGAAGTTAATTTTTTATGACTTCTCTGTAGGCTGGACTTGGATTCCTTCACTTCCAGCTTGCTATTCTTGTAAGCGTAAATGGAAAGCTGGGATTTTTAATAGAAACCTGTGGTAATAAGGTGCCAGATCTCATGGTGATGCAATTAGGGATGGATGCTCAGCTCCTTTGCAAATTTCAGATCAACTTTTTAACTTCCTTTGGTTGTGTGACAAGGCATTCTCCTTCAAGGTGGCACCTGCCTTGCCTCATTCACTAGCTGTGTCCTTTGTCTGTGTGAACAACTGTTCTTTAACAATTCTTCCATTCTAAGAACATACAGAATTTGTAATTTGTGATCTTTCAGCTTTCCAATTCTGTATGCGTGGTTTTGTGAGTAAAAATTTCCTTTAGTTAGGGTGCAAAACACAGACTTTTCCATGCTGCCTCGGCAGCATTTCCCCCCTCTGCATATGGAGGCCTTGAATGAGAGGGAGAATCTCCATGCTGAGCCACTCTAGGAAGGGATACATAACCAATCTGCAAGAAACAAGTTATGACACCAGCCAAGTCACCTGTTTGCAGTGTCCCCTCTCCTCAACCTTCCCTTTCCCTCCCTTTGCTCCAGATTGTCTCCCACGATGAACCAGACCAGCTGCCAGACCCTTTCAATGACATCTCCATCGGAGGATGGGAGATCACGGACGAGCCTCTCGGCCGCCTGTCAGTGTGGGCAGTTTCCTTGCAAGGAAGGGTATGTGTGTTTTCTAATAAAAGTTTTCTAATAAAAATTACTAGTGAAAAAAAGTTAGATACTTGTAAAGCAAGGCAGGGTTGTTATTGTCTTATGCTGGTAGGGAAATACACTGCTTGTGCATACGGCACAGGATGAAAAGCTGCTTTGGGACTACATTATGTAACAACTTGTGTTGTAAATGGAAAGGCTTAGTACCTCTAGGGTTGTTGCTTTATGGAAGCCTTTAACCTCTGTGAACAGGTGAATCTTAAAAACTTGTTCTGAGTAGTATCTTAATCTCGAAAAAATGCCCAGAATGCTGACTGTGGTGCTGGTAACCAGGAGAAGGAGCCTTCAAACCTGACAGAGGTTCTGGTGAAGCATTGTGCTGTGCCTTTGGGGTCAAGAGACAGGGGTGATTCAAGAGTTTACAAAATGGTTTTCTAAGACTTACTGATCAGAAAGTAGTCACCTCCTGACCTGTCAATGTGGCGTCCAGCTCTGAAATGTTTTCATTTTATTTTCTATTGAAAACTATACATCTTTCTCTGTTGTTGTTGTTGGTTTTAGGCCTCCCATGAGGTCTCCTCTTTTGCTCAGTGCTGGGCAGATTTGATTCTTGCTTTTCTTCCTTCATTCTTACAGCATGTGTCTGATATTCCTTTGTCTCTAGACAGTTTCTAACTTGTGGTCTCACAGGGCAGAATGTAATACTTTTAACAGATAGCCTGAGCTCTCAGTCACATTTGGCACTGCCTGGAGAGGCAAGCAATCTTGGTAAAATTGTTTAAAATAAAATTCCCTATTCCTCACACTTTCTAGTAATACTTGACAAGCATCCCAGTCTACAAGCTTACTTGACTGCCATTGTAAAATGCTTTTATTTCCCAAGTGAAAGGCCCCAGGGAAATAAAGCATTTCTGAAAATGAAGATTTAGCTCTCAGCAGTCATGCTGTGGAGCACTAGTGTGACTGCCACTGAATGCTTTCTATGTTTGACCTTCCTATTTTGACTGTGATCTATAGAAAATTGCACAGTCCAAGACTAGCAAATGGCTGGATGTCACCAAAGGCTGCACAGAGAATGGAATTTTCCCCATATTGTGGCAAGCTCTGTTCAGTGAAAGTGAGGTCAGGCTGTCAGTTAACAGTAACATTTTTGTGTTATGTATTTGTTCACGCTTGCTTTATATAACATGCCCTGAAATACACTGAAATGGTTTAAATGTTGAAATATACACAGAACTTGTAGCAATAGGTTACTGTACCCAATCCAGATGCAGTTCCATGATAAAAGCTGCTCTGTAGAACAGCCTCCTCCCTTAGTACATAAGGAAATAGCTTCAATTGCATAATCAACATTTTAAAAATTACCTTTAAAGGTCAGCGTGCCATACACTACGTAAAAAATCCTGTTGTTAAAGGAACCTGTTCTTTCCAGTTTGACTTTACTCTTGTCTCAATGGTTTCATTGTTGTTATGATACTTTTTTCATATTTCATTTGTTTATGTTTTTCTAAAACTTGTCTAGGTATGGTACAGAGAAAATGTCTGCCATCACAATCCAGAAGGTTCCACGTGGTCCTTAGTCACCACTCCAGGTGAAGTTGTGCAGATCAGCTGTGGACCCTATGACCTCCTCTGGGCAACTCTTTGGGAAGGGCAAGCTATTGTGAGAGAAGGAATTGATAGGAATAACCCTCAAGGTAAAGTTTGTTAAATTTGGCTGGAAACCCCTTTGACTTGTATAGTGTTGAATAAGAAACTAACCTACAATGCCTTCTGGGTTCTGTCTTCTGCAGGCATTTCCTGGAGTGTTGTGGAGTCTCCAAGCTCTGAAAATGGGATTATGCACGTCTCTGTGGGTGTGGATGTGGTGTGGTGTGTTACGAAAGATAGAAAAGTAAGAGGGTCATGTTCTGCATCTGCTCTTTTTCTTCCCTTTCCCTGTCTGCTGCTCTCAAACAGGAGTGTAACTGGCATGGGAAGCATTGGTGATTTGGAGTCTCTATCCCCATGGTTTGGGGAATTCTAGTTCCTCTTGCTGTTATGGGAATGCTCTGTGGTTTGTGATAGTTGAGTTTGATTTAAGGAAGACTTTCTGCTTTTCTCTTGGACAGAATTTTCTAAACCCATGTCAGACAGATTTGGCAGGTGGGTGGGGAAGTTGGTGGGGATTGGATAAGGGGCTTCTTCTAAGGGATATTAAGAATCAAAATAGATGGGACTCCTGTTTCCACAAGGACTGAAGGTTACGACAAAAACAGCATGGGGAGTATTCTCATCTACACTTTCCTGCATGGTGCTATTTCTTTATCTTCCTGCTGCAACTGTTCCCTCTTCATCAGCCTTTTAATGTGGGGGGTTTGGTATTTTTTAGGTGAGGTATCTCTTATGTGGATGTGTGATTGCTTTCTTATTGGAGTTTTCACTTAGAATGATGGAATGTCCTAAGTTGGAAGGGACCCGTAAGGATCGTGGAGTCCCACTCCCTGCTCCTTCACACTGCACTCTGTGCCTGTGCAGCAGCTCTGCTGAGTTTCTCTGGTGCAGTGAGTCACTGCTCGTCAGCTGAGCCATGGTAACGGGCTGTGCCCAGCCTGCTCCATCTGCCAGATAAATCCACTGCAATAAATGGGGATAAGCTGGGCTGTTTTCCCTCAGGTCTGCCACAGGGCAGCCAAGCACCCTGATGTTATGGGATTCAACCAACAGCTTCTAAAGGAGCTGTTTGCAACCATGGGACTGTATGGATATGTGCTACATACAGAGGGGACTTTTTCCAGGTACCCAGGCCACAGACACTTTTAGATTGGTAAAGTCAGATCTAAGGGGAGACAATTTAAAGAACTGTACTGTTAAAGAGATCCCCCTGACAGTTCCCTCTGGCAGCCCTGCTTCTAGGGTCTGAATGTAAGAACACTGTGTAGAAGCCCATTCAGAGTGATCAAAAATAGCCTACATGTTGACATGTAATAGAAAGTATTTTTCCAACAGCAGAGAAACTAACTCTGTCACAGAAAGTCCTACAAAAAAGCCTCCTTATGGGCTCTTCTGGCTGCAGGTGGACACACAATGTGGATACTGTTGGGAAAATTATTTTATCTTTATCTGATAAAGAAAAAGAATCAAGGAAGTAATTGACTTCTTAAGACAATGTGGCAAGTCACTGTTAGAGATTAATCCACTAAAGAAACTAAATTCTTGCTAATGCAGAAGGAGAAAAATTTGGATTTTCTGTTGTTATTGTTGTAGGTGTGGTTTAGAAGAGGAGTGAACTCACATAATCCTTGTGGGACAAGCTGGATTGAAATGGTTGGAGAAATGATGATGGTAACTGTGGGCTTAAACAACCAGGTAAGAGAGCTGGGGAGCAGCTGGGAGGGTATTTACATTCCCCTCTACGGGGGAATGTTACCTCTAAGGGGTGTGTTCCTTCTACTTCAGGACACACATGTTCCCACATGGTGAGAACTCTCAGCGGTGCCAGTAGGGCTGGCTGGGCAAAGGGGCCCCGGGCTCCAGCTGCTGGGAGGGGAAGCGGCTGAATTCTGCCCCTGAGGGTGACAGTCAGCACGTGTCAGGTGTGGCACAGGGAGGTGCAGACAGGTTTTGGTACAGAATTTTGTTCTGCATCTACAGTATCAGCCTTAAGGAAGAGCACAAAAGGAAAACGCTGTGTCCAGCAGTTTTTTGTGCTCAGTTCTGCACCACTGCAACTTTTTTGTATCTGACACCTTCTGCATACCAAGCCACTTCCTTCACCAAGCCCTTTCCTTCCCTAGGTCTGGGGAATCGGCTGCGATGACAGAGCGATTTATTTTCGTCAAGGTGTCACCCCAAGTGAGCTCAGTGGGAAGACATGGAAGGCAATTGTGTCTGGCAGAGAGAGTGACAGATCTCAAACCGGGAGCTCAACAAGTCTGCTCAGGTACTTCATGAAATACCTGCTCAAGGCTTTGTACAGCAAGAGTTTCAATGCTAGAAGATATTTCTTTATATTCAAGTGGTACAGACAGGGAGGAGTGGGGAAGACATCTCGAATCATTATGTGTGCCAAAAGGCATTTGCATTTTTGCCATTAAAATTAACAATAAGCAGCAGTTGTTGCACTCAGAGAAGAATCTGAAGCTCCCACATTGGAATTCACAGCGTGCTTGCAGTAAAGCATGTTCCTCTGGGCTTTGCCATCACTATCTGGAGCTAGTCTCTAATAAGAGAAAATGTTGTCTGTGAAATACCATGAAGGATTGTCAGCTCCACTTAGGAATTATTCTTCCTGAGTGTCACTGTACGTTTCTTTTCCTAGGGAGATTAAATCAGTTACTCACCCCTGCCTGCTGCCCTCTGGGCTGTGCCACACATGCCAATGGATCTGGAAGTGCTGCAGAAGCTACTTGTTTGAGCCAGAGTGTGTGCTGAGAAGTTCCCTCCAGCAAAGATAAATCATAAAGTTAATAATGGGCTTTAAAAAATCCTATTCATTATTTCATATTCAGAAAATGGGTTGTGTTTTCGTGAGAGTTGTAGGCAGCCAACACCACCAATTGTTGGAAAAGATCAATGAAATTCCTTCCTATGTTTCAGATTTACTAGACCAGTTTGCCAGATTTGTGTTGGGCTCTTTCCCCGATGATAGAATTTGACCTTTAGAAGAGAAATCTGCTGTTTCTCTCCTGCAGTGAAACACGAAGTCAATTTCTGTGTGTCTGTGATCTAAGGCCTGTGCTAATTTACAATGCTTTGGATGATAATTAATTATCTATTTGTCCTTCAGTGCTGGCTGTTTCTTTACTGATGATATTCAGAACCAAACAAGCGCGGTCATTCAGGGTGATGCAGATCCTTCCTCTGATACAGAGCTCCCCGGCGTGCCCACGAGCCCTGTCAGCACTGCCCTGCTGGGAGCTGCAGCAGCTGGGAACGGCCCAGCCAGCCAGGCTGAAACATCTGCACGGCTCTCTGTGGATCCTCTGCGCTCTGAGCAAGGAGAAGCCACTGCTGCTTCAGCTACTAATGAGAAAGATAACCTTGAAATGAATAAATCTGCAAACCCAAATCCTTCTGCAGAGCTGCAGTGGATAAACATTGACTTGAAGGAGGCTCAGAAGCATCCAGTGCTGTCTGTCAGCAGCTTTGCAGACACATCCAGCCTCTCTTCCCTGGGCGCCTTCTCGGTGGGAGCTGAAGACCAGTACGGAGCCGATGAGCACCCGCTGTGGGCCTGGGTGTCTGGGGGAGGCTGTCTCGTGGATCTGCACAGCCCACTGAAGTGGTTCAGTGCTCCATCAGGTACTGCCCAGTCACCACAGCACACCCCAGTTCAATATGCTCTTTAAGAAAAATGTTGGTTTGTTTTTTCTGAGCAAAGCCGTGGTGCAAAGTTTGTGCTAACCCACTTTCTCTTACTGCAGTTTGCTGCATAGGTTCATGTCTGAGCATAGTGCTGCAGTATTTAGCCGTAGAGCACTTTGGGCTTGAGATAAATAAAAGTGATATTTTCTCTTGAGTTCCTGTAACAATTTTGTAAAGTAATCTGTGCTGGATCTACATCTCATTTTTAATTGCACTGAAACTGCAACTTCGGGCAAAACAGATAATATCACTGAGCAGTAACAGGAAGGAGTAAAAAGGGCTCTCTTGGGAGATGCAGATGCCAACAGTAACTGCCTCACTCTACCATTCCTACTGAGATGGGTAAAATAAACCATGAACTGTGGCATCTCAGTATTTAACAGTCTAACTCCTGAAGCAGTATATTATCTGATTATCTTGCAGTTCAGTGACAAAACTGCCATTTTTACAAGGTTATGGCTTTAAAGGCTTCCATATAATCATCTAGTGATCCTATTTCTAGGCATCATTTACAAAGTTTGACTGTAATACATGGATTCCAAATTATAATCGTTATAAAAATGGTGTTAGACTGTGTTGATCCAGTCTGGTGTTCAAAGGAGCACGTGTTTTACCTTTTACAGAACTCAAAGCTCACTGGAGTTTATTGGGTTTGGTTCTGCCCCAGGTTTGTCATCGTCTGTGCAGTCTCTGTCCCTGTCTATCACTCCTGCACAGACAGCAGCGTGGAGGAAGCAGATTTTTCAGCAGCTCAGTGAAAGGACAAAGCGGGAACTGGAGAATTTCAGGCACTATGAGCAGGCTATTGAGCAGGTAAGCAGTGAGGACATTTATCTCTCATCTTCTAAACACATCTGGGAATCAATAATACCTTTCTGACATACTGATTTGAGCTTACTGTCAGCTTTCTATTCTTGCTCTTATTTCTGCCTATGACAACTTTCCTGGATTATTAATGTCTGAGCTCCCTGTGGGAAATTAGCAGCTTGTCAAACATGGAGCAGCAGTACTCATCTAAAAGCATTATCAGATGGTTTTGTTTAGGAAGAAACAAAGCATTGGTCAGCATTATTTGGGTTCTGTGAGACCTCAAATCCTCAGAGAAATGGTTGCAACAGCGGAACCTTGAATGAATTATTCCACCACAAGATGAGGCATCTTAATTGAAACAGTGACTCAAATAGGTGAACTTCCCTCTCCGTGGCCATTAGGACTAATCAAACTTGCGTAAATAAATGATGCAAACGTCAACGGCAGCACATAAATAGCACCAATTTTGTTTGATGTTCCCTTTGTTATGACTCCTTGGCTCTTTCCAGATTCATTCATATTTTTGGTCCCTTCATTGCTAATTGCCAAATGACAGCTGGAATTATTTGATTAAAAACATTTGGAGTCCAGGAGCTTAATCAAGTTAAAAAAATTATGTCAAAAGCCTTTAAACTCCAAAGAGAGGTTGTGTTGTAACAGGAGCAAACTTGAGTCTATTAGTACCTGTGTGCTACTGCATTCAGGGGTAAAATGTTCCTACTGTTGTATACCTGCTCCTTCAGTCTTTCTATCCACTTTTATAAGTTTTCATTTTGTGTTCAGCTTCCCGAATGCTCTGGTACACTCTGTATGAGGATGTGTGATTCAGGTGGGTGAATGTATGATGAGGTGTGACTCAGACTCACCTACAGCACACACAACTCGTGGTCACAAACACAGCATTTGGGAGAAAGAAAAGGAGTTGTGCAGTTTCTTTATTCCTGTAATTTTGTGTTTGCCTTGTAGTCAGTTTGGGTCAAAACTGGAGCCTTGCAGTGGTGGAGGAACTGGAAGCCTCATAAGTGGATGGACGTTCGAGTTGCACTGGAGCAGTTCACCGGGAGCGATGGGATGCGCGACAGCATCCTGTTCATCTACTACATGTATCACGAGGAGAAAAAGGTGTGTGCAGCTGGGACCCCGGGAGAGCTGCTTCTGGCAAACCTCTGAAGGGAAACAGTTTCCTTAAAGGAGGCAAATTATGGCATGCCACTGTTCTGAGGTTTGGGAACCAATTCAAAGGTAACCCCAGGTACCAGCAAATCACAGGCTTTCCTGAGCTGCAGCTGTGTTGTGTCAGAAATACCCAGTCAGAAACCACTCACACTGCTTAAACCATCAGTTCTGCACTAATTAGGAATTCTTCTGGAAGTTCAAAATGTTCTTGATTGTGAAAAGCGAGGCTTGGCTGGACAGGGTCTTTACAAGTAGGGTTAATGCCTGCAGGCAATAGGAGTCAGAGGTAGTGCAAGGCTGGAAATTGAGTCCCATTCCCTCTGTGCCAAGAATTGATTCTTTGCTGTCCTTGGCAGGAATGCCTTGTTTGTAGACCTGAAGTGCAAAAATGCTGGCTCTGTGGAAGGTTTGCCTTAGTCACAGGCTTTTTTCTCTTGTCTTAGTACATCCACGTGTTCCTGAATGAAGTGACCATTATAGTTGAAGTGCTGAATGAAGCCAAGCATTCCTTTGCACTGTACACACCTGAGAGGACGAAGCAGCGATGGCCAATCCGCCTGGCAGCCGCAACAGAGCAAGAAATGCATGACTGGGTAATTCTGGGGATTTCTTATTTCAGCTGGCAATATCTGCAGTAAAGCATAAAAGCCAGTCTCTGAAATGTCAGCATTTACATTCTTGGGACTACTCATCTGTTTATTAAGTTTAGGTATTTAAACCATCTGATCAACTTATTTAGAGGCACCTGAGGCTTCTTATCTCCTCTGAAGTCTGCATGCCTTCTGGTGCTGCAGGTATCCACAGCACCACCAATACTGCTTTTCATTCTCCTCCTATCTCTGGATATAGATTAGGGTAGGAGTGAGTTAGGAATTGAATTAAGTTAGTTTGTCCTTCATTGGTAGAAGAACCACTCTGTTGTCACTGTTGCAGAGTGTTGTGTACAGGCAGACAGGTGTAGATACACTGGAGCAGGGGCAAACCTGAGAGATGCTTCATCCTGATCAGCTCCTGCAAACCACAGCAGTTCCAGTGGTTGTGTAATAGTTTCTGAACCACTGAATTCTAGTGCCTTTTGAGAAAAAGCTGCAAATTCACGTTGCTGATTTGCAAGAACGTGCAGAGGTAAAATTTTGATTTGCAGTACTGAGCATCTCTATGGGAATTTCTGTTCTTGCTGTAAATGGAAGCTTTTTTTGCTTCTTGTTTTGTAGCTGTCTTTGCTGAACATGTCTTGCTGTGAAAGCAGACGGATTCAAGGCCCTCCTTCTCACCATGCCATTTGGTCAGTTACTTGTAAAGGAGACATCTTTGTTAGTGAGCCAAGTCCTGAGCTGGAGGCCGGACCCCAGCTGATGCCGTGTGATCAAATGTAAGAGGCTTCTGAAGCTGTTCTTTCTGCATGGGATGCCATCCAGCAAAGAATGTCCTTCCTGCCAGTTCAGGGGCTTTGATGGGCTGTTGGAGTGTGTAACACACTGCAGATGTCTCTCACTGACAGGGTTAATAGCTGTCTTCCTATTCCTGACTGCATGTAAAGAAATTCATCCAATCATATTTTAATTCTTAGATGTTGGAGATACCCTTGTGATTTCAAAGGCCATTTTTTGTAATTGCATCTTTAATGTCATAAGAGATAGCCTAGACTAAAAGTAAATCTAATTGCTTTAATTAGAATATAATTTGAGCTTTCAGTTTTATCTGAGTCAAGAAATCTGAAATTCTCAGTCCTCCACAGACTTTGCAGTCCAGGAGCAGTTTCTTGACAGTTTTTACGACAACTGTGGCAATGTGGTGCTGCAAACCCCTCCAGCAGAACAATACCATCTGCTTCTTGGTAGCTGTTCAGAGGGAAATGCTTTCAACCAGCAGCTGCCTTCACTTACAGGTTTCACAGTGGTTGGAGAAGTGAGCAGAGAAAGTTGTCTGTCCTGAAGATGCTTGGGTTGTTGGTGGGGAAAGCTCACGTCCCTGGGTGTTGAGTGAAATGTCCTTTTCCTGGCAGGTTCTGGCGTCAGGTGGGAGGCCACCTGCGGCTGATTGAGTGCAACAGCCGGGGCGTGGTGTGGGGCATCGGCTACGACCACACAGCCTGGGTGTACACGGGAGGGTATGGAGGAGGCTTCATCCAAGGTACAGTGAGACACAGAATCATCAGTGGCTCTTGGAATTCTAAATGCAATATCTTTAAGCTTTGGCTTTACTCTAATGCACGTTATTTATTCCTCGCAGGACTGGCCAGTAGTGCTGATAACATTTACACACAGTCAGATGTGAAATGCGTTTACATCTATGAGAACCAGCGCTGGAACCCCGTCACTGGATACAGCGCCAGGTATTTACTCAATTTACTGTATTTATTTACTTTAATACTACTACTGTCAAATGAAACAAGGGCTTTGTTCTAGATTTTTGGAAGAGTTATTACAGTTCTTCTATCTTCGGTCTCCTCCAACATCCATAGTTAACCTGTGATGGAAGGAGCAGTGTTTCTCAATTTTCTAATTTGTAATTATCCGTTCAAAATGTCCTTATGGCAAAACATTACAGATTCGTGCTTTGTGATTGCACAAGGTGTGCCTGCTTGCAGTATCTTTTGCTACTAAGGCCAGACAGAAAAGTTATTAGGATCTATATATTCATATACATATTGTGCTAAATACACTGGGTCCTTGAATAGTATATTTGAACAAGATTTCAAATTATTATATATTGAAAAATACATATCCACATATATGGGATTCACGTTCCAGTTTCAAATGGAAGTGAGGAATGTCACTCTACAGAGAAAAATTTACATGGTCCTCAAGTTTGGTATAACTGGAAGCAATTGTACAGATTCTTTCCCACTGTGCTCATCACTCACATGATATTTCTAAATACAGAGATTAATGATGGCAGTGTTCTGCGTGTGAAAGTAGGAAGTGCTACAAACGGGCTTTTATTCCCTCGCCTTTTAAACTCCCTGCTGTAAATGACCTTGCATTCCTTGTACACTGTTCCACCACCACAGAGGTCTGCCCACAGACAGATACATGTGGAGTGATGCCTCTGGCCTGCAGGAATGTACAAAGACCAACACCAAGCCTCCTTCTCCGCAGTGGTCTTGGGTAAGTTCTGTCTTCCAGATTTTTTTACAAAGAAGTCAAGGCTTAGCAAGTAGGACACAAGACCTGAGTTCAAAGGTCCCAGATTTTCTTATGGGATTTGTTGTAACATTTCACCTTGTTTTCCCCATTCATAATGAGTAATAATCTTCCGTGGTCAAAAGAATGTTAAGCATTGAGTGGGGTTTTTTGTTTACTGTGATTTAGACTTAGATCCTTTTCTCTTCAGCTGAATTAAAAAGACTTTGGAACCTCTGTGTGTATTTCAAGTATTAGAAGGTTTCTAGCAAGTCAATGCTCTCCAGAAGGTGGAGGCAAATAGAAGAAGAGGTGTTTATCTTGCATTAGGAGTTGATTGTTATTCCCAGTGTCCCTGTTTGCCCACAGGTATCGGACTGGTACATTGACTTCAGCCCGGCGGGCGGCACGGACCGGGAGGGCTGGCAGTATGCAGCTGACTTCCCAGCGTAAGGAAACTCCTCCTTCTACCAAATCCCACACTCCAGTCCTCCTTCCTTCTCATTTCTGGTTGGCGCATTGCCTGCCCTCTGACCGGGACACAACACTGCCTCAGCTCCCCCCTTTTGTGGGCAGGCTGATATTTGCAGGGAGGGAGGGCAGCAAGGTGAACTGGGCAAACTGTGCCTTCAGGAATTTTGAAGTCAGCAGGGGTGCCTGGTGGCAGATGGAGGCAGTGCTCTCCGGCTGGCACTGACACTGGAGATGCTCTGGCATCCTCATGAACACTGTTTAAATCTGTTTTGGTAGGTCCTACCACGGCCACAAGACAATGAAAGACTTTGTCCGACGGAGGCGCTGGGCAAGGTGAGGAACCTCGATATAAATAAGTTTTGAACTCGAATGCTAATTGCTCACTAAAATTCTACTTTAGTTATGAGGTGAAGGGTCTTGTCACCCAATCAACAAAGGAAAAAGTAAAGAAACTTGCAATAAATAACCTATCTCCAGTAGAGAGATGATGATCTTTAGCATTATGGCTTTAACTGTAAGCCTTTCTGGGTAAGTACCCTGTTGGATTTTGTGGGATCTGTAGATAAAAGTCAGATAGTTCTTCTCTATATCTGATTTTCTTCATGGTAAATGATTAGGAATAGTAGACACTGGGTATATCAGCATGTTTTAAGTCACTTGTAACAAGTGGTAATAGGCTTTTTATATTATTAGTTTTAACTTATGAATTCCACATACTCGGTGCTAGGCCACAGAAGATGCATCCCACTTCAGTCAGGGGAAATTTCCAAGTGGAACCCAGAAAACAGCAAACTGCCACTATATTCTATAAGCTGGGGAAGTCTGTGCATTCCCTGTTTTTCCAACTTTTCTGTGCTTTCTATACTAGAGCATCTAACAGCTGTGCTAATTAATTGCTGTGAATTTACTGCTGGGTTTGGTATTGATGCTACAAAGTATTTTATTCTGCCCCTTGTAGAAAAAGCTTTGACCTAAGGTTCTGAAGCATCGAAAGTGTTGTTCCAGGATATGGAACAAAACAAATGACATCCAGTAAATCAAAATAATGACTTGAAATAAAATAAGCAACTTGAGAAATACCCTCTAGTCTAAACACTTCCTCTTGTTTTAAGTATCAGTTGAAAATTGAAAACAAATAGGGAACCACTCATGGCTGGATCTGGTTTTTCAGAATTGGAAAACAGAGCAATGTCCTGATGGTTTTTAGGATATTCTTCATACACAAAATTGTGGTGATGATAGAGTCTAACATAATTTCCCTAACAGACAGCACTACTTTGTTGCAGTTTCCACAGAAAATTACACAAATTCCCAGCATGACTTACCTCTGCCTACCTCAAGATGCTACATAACTTTTTAACAGGCTCCACCAAAAAAGAATTGTAAAGTTATTCCTTTAACCAAGACAGAGGAAGGAATTAACTGGGTGTGGAGTTCTCCCTGTAGTTTATTCTCCTGCTGTTGCCCAGTGAGTCTGAGAGAGCTATGGAGCAGTGCAGCACCAATTGCAGACTTCTTGGGGGGTCTTGGTTTTATCAACTAACTTTAAAAAAAAAAAAACAAAAACAGAAGCTTTGAGAAATCAGTATTAGCTGAAACTTCAAAACCTGGTGCAAAACTTGAGTGATCGTTAAGAACCTCTTTCAAATTAAAAATACTAATATTTAATGAAAAGTACTACCCAATGAAAAGACTTTAGGACTGGAAGTCAACAATAGACTGGGAAACAAATTCAGTTATAGAAAGTATGTACTTCTGACAGGTTTGGGTTTTTTCTGCTTCAGAAAATGTAAGATAGTCACCAACGGGCCATGGCTGGAAGTGCCTCCTGTTACCTTGTGGGACATCTCCATAATTCCCAGTTCAGATGCAGATGATGAAGAAGCAGTAGCACTGTGGGCAATCAGTGACAAAGGAGACGTGCTCTGCAGGCTTGGAGTGACACAGCAAAATCCAGCTGTAAGGCTCCCTGATTGTTTTTACTGTATTGATGCATTTAATGTCACAGGCAAGTACCTACAATCACACAGGGCCTCTCTCAAAGCACCTCGTTATTTTTCACCCCTTTGTGTCCCAGATCTGTGAGTCCCTGTCCCTCAGCTGCAGCACAGTTTGCTGCCCACGGTCCTTACAACAGCGCTTCTCTTGCATAATCTACCTGAGCTTGTGCCACACCACCTGCAGGAGCCTCTCTCAGCTCCTGCCCATCTTCTCGTAAAGCATTTTACTTCCACTTTCTGCACTGGCAGCTTAATTCCTCTTTTTTTGTTTGTTTTTTTAAATTGTTGATAACAAGTGTTTCCCGTTTAAATGAATTGCAGAGGAATAGACTCTGTGAAGCACGGTTCCAGTCTAGTGCCTGTTGTTAACAGTAGGATAAAAGACAGGAAAAACATCTAAGAAAATACTTTAGTAGAATTTGGAGAATAAGTACAAGTAATTGAAAAATATTTCAGAAATTTTTTTCCTTCCTGATCTGTAAGGCAGTGCAGCAGTGAGAACTGGAATACTGTGTCTGGAATCTGAAATTCCATATCAGTTGATTTTTGTGAGACTATTGTTTTGTGTAATGAAAAATAAGAGATTTTTTAAAAAGAAGGCTCTAATCCAGCTGTTCAGAGAAATGTAGATGCCTAAAATCCAGTGATTTTAACAGAAAAGGCCCTTCATTGTCCAACTTAGCTATTTTCAAAGAGTTGTATATCCAAATATCTTTGAGGATCGGCAACCTTTTTCTGTTCAGTTGTGAAGTTATGTAAGATTTATTCTCCAGAGTATTTTTCACTATGTTGGTTTCTTCTCATTTGGTAACAATCAACGATATTTTGTCATGGAGTTTTTAACCACTGCTTCACAATTCATTTCCCGTGCTTTGTTAGGGAACATCCTGGCTGCACGTGGGGACAGACCAGCCCTTCATCTCCATCTCCATTGGAGCATTTTACCAGGTGTGGGCTATTGCTAGAGATGGTTCTGCCTTCTACCGGGGCTCGGTGTCTCCAAACAAACCTGCAGGTAAGAGCTGTACTTTATCTTTGGCTCTACTCCCCTGCCATGGCTAAAAAGTCCAATTTGTTTCCCAGAGGCCTTTCCCACAGCAGTGCAAGACAGTGCATACAAATAATACAACAATTATAACAGTTAGTTTGCTATTCACTAGCATCATTTAAAGTGTTCATTTATTTCGTAAAAAACAATCTGTTAAAAATATATGAAGTGTAACGTCATTCACAGCTTTCCTGCACAGCAATGTATTTCAACTGCAGGCATTTCCATGCCTAATTCTATTTTTTCAATGTTTAACTCAAGATTTCTGACCTTTAGGTGACTGTTGGTACCATATCCCTTCGCCTCAAAAACAGAAGTTGAAGCAAGTCTCAGTAGGACGAACGTCTGTGTTTGTCTTGGATAAAAATGGTAAGGATTTAAAAAACTATTAGTCAGAGCTACAAAAAGTACATCAGTCTATACCAGCCTGATTTAAAAAGGAGAGGCTAAGTTAGAGCCGGGCAGATGATTACTGGTGCTCCAAGGGGAGTGATATTTCACACTGAAGGACTTGGAGTAGCAGTGCATTAAGTACAGCTTCTGCAGGCTTGTTTTTGTTATATCTGATAGTGCCCTGGGTAACAACAATCCAGCATCTGGGCTCTCCACTGAGGGAAGACACAGATGAATGTCAGAGAATTGCACGGCAGGGTTTTGTCCGGAATCCTGCTCCAAACCAGATAAATCATGAAGCACCTTTTGTAAAAGAAACAAGCCTTTAACACCACATTCAGAAAGCTTCATCTCATTTGCTTTTGTTTTCTAGTGCATAGTTCCTCATATGAACATTTTCCCCAAGAAGTTTTACAAAACAGAGTATTTGCTGTTTTTTATAAATAACTATAGGAATACAAATGCCAAAGAGGGAATTTCATGGTGTCCATCTCTGTAACACATTAGCCAAAACTGCATGTCCCCAGATCACAGAAAGAATGAATTCCTGGTTTGTGTTGTTTACAGCACTTCAGACAAACAGCCACACTGGGCTCTAACCAGCACCCTTTGTTTTTCAGGCAACCTCTGGTACCGGCAGGGTATCACACCCAGCTACCCTCAGGGATCTACCTGGGACCATGTTTCAAATAATATCCGTAAAATGTCCATAGGGCCCCTGGATCAGGTGTGTATTAAGTTTCCTTGTATCTCATTAGTTTATTAAAAATTATGTAGAACATACTTGAGTAATTAAATGTTCTTCAGCCTTAGTTTTGTTTAACTTCATTCTACAAAGTGTTGGTCTAAATGCTGGAATCTGATAGCAAGACACAAAATCATACCAATGAAATAGTGATACAGCCAAGCCCTTTGCTGTAAAAAGCCTCATTAATTATTTTTCCATTTTTTTAACAAGGCTTTTTTATATATTTAATCTCTTTCCTGCCAAGTCTTATCTGGCAATGTTTTAATTATAACACTGCTCTGTAGTTTGTTTGGGTGTCTCTCTGCCTAAATTAGAGCATTTTCAGCCTATTGAAAGACCAAGACTGATTTTTGAAGGGGGTCAGACAGAGATCTCCCAGCTGGGAAGAGCAGCAGGCTTTACTGCCTCTCTCTGCTTCCTTGAGGTGTGGGTGATAGCTGACAAAGTGCAGGGCAGCCACAGCCTGAGCTGCGGGACCGTCTGCCACCGGACCGGTGTCCAGCCGATGGAGCCCAAGGGCCTCTCGTGGGATTATGGTATTGGGGTAAGTGCTGGGGGCACGTTAGGGGCTGCCTGAAAGCTGCACATCCCAGTGTCCATGGGCTCACAGAGAAAGGGAAGGGCATCCTGCCCGGCGCTGGAAAGCTCGAATGTACCTGCTGGAAACTCATTTGCCATCAGGTTTAGGTTCCTTTCTGAAGTTACCATAACAGGCTGTGCAATCATAGCTGGGAAGTTGTTTATTCTGCATTTGATAAGTATTCATTTTAAAGAGGTAATTTAAAAGTTACAATGAAAAAACTAATGGAGTGAGAGCCATTAAAAAAAAAGTGGATTCCTTCCTGGTCTGCAGGTGATTATTCCTCATTGTTGTACCCTGTGTTATTCTCAATGTTTTGAGAGAGGCTGTTCAAGGTTTTGCCACCTTTTAAGTTGGTAGAACATCTGCAGTGGCTCTGTTATGAATACTTGACCCTACTAATTGCAATTCCCTGTGATAAAAAACAATCCTCAAGTTTACCACCTCTGTAACCCTGTCAGGGAGGTCTCTTGTGTTTTATTTCGTTTTACAAGGAGCCTCTTTTTGGATTCATCCCAGAGCAGGATTAATTTCCTGATGAACAAATAGTATAAACGAGCAGTGCACAGAAAGCGTCACACCAGGTACAGCACTGACAGGGTGATGTTTCTCCTGCTGAATTTCTCTCTCACTTTTTCACAGGGTGGGTGGGAGCACATTACAGTCAGAGGAAATGCAACAGAAGCCTCTCGGGTCGCTGTGCCTGACACCGCCGAGGAAAACGGGGCAGTATCGAAGGAGGGAGAAGATGAGGAGAGTAAAGGGAAAGCAGAACACTCTAAGACCCCCCTGATGGTCAGTGAAAGTCAAGAGTTGGACAGAAATTCTGTTAACTGTTAAATTCTTGCCATCGACATGTTGCTAACAAGCAGCAGGCAGAAATTTATAACGAAACAAAATGGCTACTGCTTGGAGAGAAAAACATGACCTTTCTGTGCTACTAATATGTTTGACTGAACTGGACTTTGCAATGGGGTATTTTAAGTACTGAATCCTTCTAATGCATCTTGTGTAAAATGTGACTTGATAGAGTTCATAGTTTTGTCAAAGCAGGCAAGGTTTTTAACCACAATGTATTTCTGACCCCTTACCATAGCTGCTACACACCATACAAATGTGAATATCCGTGCAGATGATCACTACATGTACTTCTTCTTTCTCCTGTTCCCTACATCTCTCTCATATTCACACATCTTGCACACTGTCCTTGAGCACGGATGAAGATGTTGTTTCACTTTGGATGAACTGCAGGCAAACACAACCGGTCCTGGTTGTACAGGCCCTTACACGTGCACGGGGGGCTCGGTGTAAGGATGGACTTGGGTCAGGCTGCTCTTGCTCCCAGCAGCAAAATCAAATTCTGTACAACTCTGCTGAGGCTGCAGTTACCAGGAAGGGCCAATCTTTGCTGTCTTTGCTCACAGTGAGCACTGTATCAAGCAGGCAGCAGAAGCCCGGGTTTCAGGGAGCCTCTGGAGGGAGCCCAGCCCTGGCTCAGCGATGTCTCGCTCTGAACTGTCAGTGCAAGTGCTGGGAAATCGTGTTCTGTCCTCAGCTTAGCTGAAACTGCATAACTGAGGTACACAGATGCCTACCTGATGAGGCTGGAAGGCACCAGACTCTGGAGGCTGCATTGCAGATCATTGCAAGTTATGCTTTCATAGTGTAAAAGTCAAGGGAAGGTCTTAAACTCTGACTTTACAGTGGTAGGAATGCAGAACAACTTCACTGACAGCAGTGGAGTTTGCCAGTGTACACTGATGGCAGTTCACAATGAAGCTCTGCTCTTCATTTTCAGTAAGTGATTTATTCATCCCTTTTTCCAACATGAATCCACTTTCTATTCTCAAAAAAAGCTTTCTTTCCTGGACTTATTTGTAACAATTGGACAATTTACATTCATTTCTCCTCTCTGTGTGTGACTGTATATGGAGCTATTTTTATATGATGAGCAGTTGGTGTGGTCTCAGTACTGTATTCGTAGAAGTAAAACTTATGTTTGCACGTATTTAAGGAATATATTTGGTATTTAATGCCAAGGAAAGCACTGTGTCCAAGTCCAAATGTGAATGAAGATGGAAGATGCTTTACTGTTAAAAACAGAACCTGTTCATCTTTCCAGTATGTGATTAGAGATTTCTGGTTTATACATTGTGGGAGAACCATAAATAATGTGTTGCATTAATTACCATAATAGGTTTTGCATAACTTGCACAGTATCTTGTCCAAATAAATAACTTTATTACATGTATTTTTAGAGAATGATTAGGATTGTATTTTTCTCTGCATTGTATCAAGAAGATTTTTCCTTTTAATAGTCAGTGTTTACATCTCCAACAATCAACCTGATTGCATACGATAAGCTTTATAATGTACCTTTGCATTTTTCCCTACATTGCCAAGTTTCACTTACTTTACTGTAAAAAGCTGGGTTTAAGTGAAAAAAAATATAAGCTATAAATTGTTTATGTTTAGTACTAAGTATTTGCCTTCTAAAACTATTATTTAATTAAAATATAATGTTATTGTTGTGGCTAGCTAAAAGAAGGAAAAGTGACTTTAAATTGAAGCAATTTTGAAAAATAAAAGTAATTTATCAGAAAAAAATGCTTCTTACAAAATCCTTTTTGATATGTCCAAGAACACAGCACTTTGTAGCAAAGTACCACTGTGGAACTAGGAGCTGTAATTCCATTAAAATGCCTGTGTCCAGAGCCTGGCTGTCCCCTGGGAATGGCCCTGGTCAGAGGAGGGGTGACTCTCACCTGCCTCCTCTGCTGCTGCATTTATGGCTAGATATGAAATGCCATTTTGGGCTTAATATCTGAAATGCCTCTGGTTGCAGGAAGCCAAAAATACACTGCCCAAGCATTAAACTCTGTCTATTTAGCAGCAATACCAGCATACTTGGTTCTAAAAGTGCAATTCTCCATCAACAGCACTGTGAAAATACTGGGGTTTGAACTCACTGGTTCCCTCTTCCCACCAACAGCAGTTCAAACGTAACTATCCCACAAAAGCATTCCAGGGACGTTTACCATCTGGAAAACCTCAGATAATGACCTTTAATGAACCCTACAAAAGAATTACCATAATCTACAAGTGCTCGGTCCTCACTTACTGTGTGACACACGGAGCCACAGCTGGCACTGGCCCATGGGGTGACAAATACCCAAACAACATCGACCTCTCTTACCCGAAGAGGTGCTGAGGGGAACAACTGAAAGAAAAGGCCTCGGTGTTACCGACTGCCCCACTGGAATCAGACAGTGCACAAACACAGCGAGGAGTGATTTACCCACACGGGGCAGCTGGATGGAGTAAGATCCAGCAGTGCAATGACAAGTTAAATCCCTAAGAGACTCTGCAGTGCTTTCATTAACACTTGAGTATGAGAAGGGCTTAATAATTAATTTATTAATTACTTTATTAATTATTTATTAATTATTATTTTGAACTGTGAAAACAGTTCAAAAACTAAGAAAATGCCGGGTTGAGGCAGGATCCAAATGTTTTCTCCAGTAAGGCAACCACATATATAAACTATTGTGCTGTTCTACATCATAGCTATGGATTGCTGTGGTGGAGAAAGATATTCCACATCCCTTACCAGCCTGTGTGGGAAACCTCACCTTTCACTCGGAATTAAATCGTCATCCCCTCAGCTGTGCTGCAGCAAACTACAGACACATTACAAACTCCCCAGTGCAGCACAACCCTTCTGTGATGGACCTGAGAAATCCATCCTCAGCCCCCATTCCTCCTTGGACAGCTCTCCTTGCAGGAAGGACCATGCCACAAACCGTTACCGATCCCAGTGATGCGTGAGGTGCCAAATGTGTCCTGTGCCATCCACAGCAGAGAGCAGCAGCCTCCAGTTCCACGGGACCTGTGGGGAGGGGGAGCTGTAACAGCGGGGCTCATGGGCACCACGCTGCCAACTGAGGCCACTCCAGCTTCAGGTGCCCCAGGTATGTGAATACAAGAGGAAATGAGAGTTCCTCAGTGACATAAAACTTTTTACCCCAGAAGGGGACATGGGGAGGGGGGGAAAAAAAGAGCTCATTTTCCTTTTTGAAGAGTTTCTGCTTAATTTATTTTATAGTATCAGACTCTAACACTAGCCCAGAAAGAACCTGATCACATCACAAGCTTCAATAGCAAATAATTTAAATTGGCCAGATCATTGTCTAACTTAAGACTATACTAAAGCATTTTTGTCATTGTTTTGGCAAAAATAAGTAATTTGTCCCTTATTTATCATTTGTATTACAATGGCACCCAGACACCCACTAAAGAAAACAGTCATGAGGCCAGATGCTCTGGAAACACAGATCAGAACTGTCCTTACTCTAGAGAGCTTACAATCTAAGAAAGCTTTGCAGATGTTTGCATCAACAGATGCTTTTATGCCTTGCGAGGTTCAAAATTTTCAGGGCAGATCCACAGAAGTTAAAAATCCAGATAAATATTCAGACCAATTTCCCATATGTGCCACTTCACTCACCAAGTCAGTCAAATGCTGCCATCAATTTTAATCTTCTCTTTAGCATGGTAGACGAGTCACTGAAAGGCTGGTGAACAGAGCTACAGCCAAGATTCTCAACAAACTCCAAGGAGCTCAGCTCAACTCACTCTGCTCCAGGCAGGGTAATTTTCAGAAGCTACTAAATCACTATTTTCAAGCCAACTCCAGTGTTACAGGATAGGTTTCCAGACCCTGGCATGCCACACAGATATATTCATTATGTTCTGAAAAATTCTGATGGTTTAAGATAATTTTTTAATATGCCCTCTAAACTACAGCCATAAGTGTTACCTGTTCGTCTTTTTAAGGAAAAAATAGCAGAGACTGGAGGCAAAAAGAATCTCTTTAAACCTCTAGGTAATGACATGTATTATGATGCAAGAAGGAAAAACAATTGCAGCAGGAGCTGGCGGTTGGTGTTTTGGCTGAAGTTATGAACCTACGTGGAATATTTCTGTAGATGTTCCTCATGGTCATCGTCCCCATGCTGCTGTGGATAATGCTGGTAGAATTTGGACCCCCAGGCTCCCCCCATCCCTTCTACTGCTGGAAAGTGTCCGTTGGACATATTGAGTATAATGGAGGTCAAGGATTTGATGTAATTTTTGGCCAGGGTGAGAGTCTCTATTTTGGAAAGTTTGTTCTCAGCTCTCACGTGAGGGATCACCTCCCGCAAAGCCTGGAATGCGTTGTTGAGCTTGTGCATTCTCTGCCTCTCGCGCTCGTTGCTTTCCAGTCTCCTCAAAAGCCTGTCCTTGCTGCTCCAGGAACGCTTGGCTCGGGCTGTGGGGATCTTGCTGCTCTCCTTGTTTCCCCCATTCCTCCTTTCTTTGTGCCGCAAACATTTCACCAGTTCCTTTTTTCTCGTTGCTGGCTCTTCGGAAAATGCTTCTTTGTCAACAGCTTGCCTTTGCTTCTTTCCTTTGGTTTTAGACTTCATGTTTTGTTGGATGGACTGCTATTAACCATCAGTGTGCTGTAAAAACATAACACCAATATTCAGCTGGGAGGAGAGCTTGCAGAGGGAGCAGAGGGCAAATGAATGGAACCAGTGAAACAAAGATGCAGTGAAGGACCTACTGGTGAAAAAACAGATGCCTCTACTTTCTTAGAAACAGGCCTCAAAGTAAAGAGATTTTTCCTTTATCACTGTACATAAGAGAAAATGGTCTCCAAGTTGATCCAGCCTTTCTGTAGAAAAGTGAACCACAACTCAAAAAATATGCAGAGTACAACAGTCAGTCAGGTTTGATAACACATCACCTCATATGCTCCTGTTGCCTCCCAGCTCCTCACTACCCCACGTTACAATAAAACCATGCACCACTTCAATGTGCACATGCTGGTTTATGGGGGGGTATTAGACAGACCCCCCAGGCTCTTAGTCAATGTAATTTCTCCTTGAACTCTTGGTAATTGGTTTTTGTAGACACAGGTTTCCACTGTGTGAGGAGTCCACTAGAGGGAAACATGGCACACTCTCAGGGAGAAGCTCTGAGCCAGCCACGTGTTTTCAGCTGCAGCATTTCTGTGTTCCGGGCTAGTCCCTGCCACACACACACAAACAAGCACTTCCCTCTTCCAACAGCAATCCAATAACGGCAGGGCTTAATTGCAGTCACTGCCCCAGATCAACAGCAGCAGAGCAGGCTATTTCCCAAGTTATCCAAAAAGACACAGCAATGTTCCTTCCTCTGCATTAGACGACAGCACCGATATTTTACCCCCCTCAGCCCTGATTCTGTGCCCACACTCCATCTGAAGACAACAGCATCACAGCAACCCTGCCTCTAACACCAAGGATCAATGTTACTAAGAGATGTCCCCAAAATATGTTCCTTCCACGGTCTTCCAGTTCATGTAGTCATAAAAAGTTTTGGTCTAAACAAAATATATTTTTATGCCGATACTATTATGTAGGAGCAGTTTGAGAGTTGGTGAGCCAATAAAAAATGAAGGAAAAAGAACCAAAACCTAGCCGCAGATGTGAGACTGTCGCAGTACAAGACATCAACCTCAGCTGGAGCAGGTGGTGGCAGTTCCCAGCTGTGCTGTGGTAAACAGCACCTCCTGTCTGGTTTCTCATTTCTTTAGAGCCATGTTCAGCTGCTGGGCTTGCACAGTGACTCAGTTCTCTGCCTGTGAGGGCATCCTGGCCATCCCCAGGTTCCTTACTACCAAAGAGGCAACTTTACCAAACAGGACAGGAATTCACAAAGCAGCTGGGTAAGGGTAGCACCCAGGTGATGACAGCTGGAAGACAGCACCAAGCAGCTTGTGTTGTGGGAGCCTAAAAAAATGCCGGAGACACACAGGTATCTTCAGTGAGAAAACAGGTCCAAAGGTCCAAGCACTACGTTTGTTCTGGACCCTTTGGGTAACTCACTTGGCAGAAAGGGCACAGCTGCAGGACAGTAGAGGAGACGGAGCTTCCCTGCCCAAGCACGAGAAGCACTGCTGGGGAGAGCTGCTGTTTGGAAGAGAGCAGCCCACAGGACCTGGTGAAGAAGGAGGTTCATGGACACAGCCAGGAGAGAAAGCTGGAAGAAGATCCAAGAGAAAGGAAGCTTCAGCAAACTGAGAGCCAAGTAGTCTTTAAAACTGCAGGATGGGCAAAAGCACATGGGATATCATGGGATAACAAGATGCCTAGCTGGCAGAGGCTTGCTCTCAGACTGCCACTGCTGTAACCTGGAGAAGCAACCTTACAGAGCCCCAGCTCAGCTGCTGGGAGCCCCAGGGAGTTGATATGAGTGTGCAAGGAGCAAAGAGATTGTAGGGAGATCAGGAGCAACAGCCTGGAGTGGTCAAGAAAAACCTAAGAGAGAGAGAGCAGCCAAATACCAACACATTTAACACCCTCTGCAGCCGTCTACCGGGGCTGGCATCCCTCCTCCATGACTTACCACTCCGCCAGCTGCCGAGAAGGTGCCTGAGGCCCAAGGGGCAACGCGGCAGAGACCCGGGGGAAGCCAGGAACAGCAGCGGGGGCTGTGGGGGCAACGGGCAGGGAACGCTGCGTGTCCTCTGCCCGAGCCAGGGTCTGCCAGCAGCAGCAGCGAGGGGCCCGGGCCCGGGCCCTGCCCCGGCCGGGCGGGAGGGGACGCGGCTCCCGCACAGGCGGCTTCCCGTGCGCTGTGAGGGCGGCGGAGCGGCTCCGCAGCCTGATCCGCCCCCTCGGTTTCATTTGCAGAGGGAGTGCGGCGCGGGCAGTCAACAGCGTGGTTTTGAATCGGCTGCGTGTGCACTTCAAATAATTCTTGTAGTTAGTGACTAATTGGCAGTTCGCGCCTTACGCTTTGTGGTGTTCTGCCAAACCGCGTATGTGCGAGGCGGCGTAAAGGGAGCTGTGCTGGTTTTGGCTAGGGTAGNCGGGCGGGCACCGGGCCGGGCACGGCCCCCGAGCACCCCCGAGGGGCCGGACACGGCCCCCGAGCACCCCCGAGGGGCCGGGCACGGCCACAGCACTCCCGCCCGTATTCTGGCTGGGCACAGGGCCCGCGGTGCCACAGGGGACACGGCAAGGCAGCACTCGGCGGCCCTGCAGCAGCGTGGGTGTCACCGACACCGAGCCAGGCTGAGCTGTCACCGCAGGAGGGGTCAGCCCGGTACCTCCTTCAGCAGGTGGAGTGTCCCCAGCTGGAGGAGGACAAAGTCTGTCTCACCTCTGTTCTGCGAGTTGTCACAGCGCCCGTGTGACAAAGGCCCACAGACAGCACTGTCATCCCTTTGAGAACTTGCTGCTCGTAAAGATGGCAAGCTCTCAAATTCTTTGATAATAAGTTCCATATAAGGTGACCAGTTTAGTGCCATGGGATCTTTTACATCTGTTCTCATTAATGACCACTGCCTCGGTCACATTGCAGCCCAGTAGTTATATTTTACCTAATGAAGTCATCTTGGTATCAGTTTCTCGTTCCCAGGTCACACCAGGTGCCAGCGCCCAACAGCTGCGCTCTGAGGTGGGGCTTCCCCAGGAGCCTCCATCAGCACCGCCCTGGGACATCCCGGCCCTCCCGGAGAGCAGGGAAAACCAGCGCCCTGCTCCTGTCCCCCGAGCGCCAGCCCGGCACAGCCTCAGCACCGCATCACAGAGCTCCCAGTACAACCAGCACCACACTGATTTCATCCACCTGGTGAGTTTTGGTCCATTCAGCACATGCACTTAAGACTGAAAAAACCTAAGCAAGTCTTCTGGAAAGAAATTCAATGAACACTGAGAAAACATCATAAACCTGTTTTCTGAATTTGTAAATTTCAAAATCCCCATTCTTCCTACAGATCCTTAATTCTACGATTAAAAGCAATATTCAGTACGCAGAATTACACTGTTTCTGTTTTAATCATTGCTTCTTTACTGACTGCGTACACACTTTACCTGAAATTTTCACAAGGGTGATGATACTGGAAGAAATTAAAGGTGACTACACTATTAAGCGTGGACTCATCTGCTGGGACTGTGGCTTTGAGCTTTTGGAACTTTCTCAACCTCAGGACACTAATAAATTTATCTTACAGTGGAACTACACTGCTGGCATCTGTTTAAAAATGAACAAACAGACAAAGAGATTATAAATATATAACTGTATTTTATTTTTAATATTAAATATTTTTAAATTACAAGCAGTTTTTTGAATCACACTATGCATGATAATCAATATACAGTAGAAATTACAATTTAAAAATGTACACAATTTAAAGACATTTTGACCTGAAATTTCATTAACTATGATATATTGCCATAAACCTCATACCTGTATTAAATTACAATAGGAAAACCTCATACCTATGATTTTGTTACATAGTTTCTCATTTACAAATAGAATTAAACATTATATATACACACACATCAGTACCATTTATCATTTAAGTTACACCTACATCTGTGCAAGTTCAAACAATTTCATAAACAAAACTAACTGTAAGTCATATTCAAGTTTCTGAAAAACAGGCTGCTGGTATTACAAATACTTATTTTCAATAAGTTTATATGATGTTCGACTCTCCTCTAGATTTCTTCCCATTTGCACCAAAACCATTAACATGTATGACTTAAAGCTGAAGTAATTTTGTACACTCCATTCTTATTTAAGGCTATTTCTTATAAGGCTAATGTTCTTGGATTCCACCTTTCACCAACTCCAACACAAATAGCCAAGTCACTGACACCTGACAATGCTGACATTTTAGGATAGTGCTTAATCGTAAAAAAAAGTCTTTCTACCAACCAGCCTCCTCATGAAAGATTGAGTATTACATAAAAATCTGCTAAAAATACTGATAAAAAGAATGAGGCTTAAATGGCTTTCATTAGTGCATCAACAAGGATATGAAAAAACCGTGAAATCCGCTCATTTCCATGACAATTTCCATAAATGCAGGTATACACAGGGTATCTGCAGCAGGGGGATTTGGGAGAGTACAGGTGTTCCCACTGAACTGGACACTCTTGTCGCTCTCTTGGCTTCTCACTACAGATCCTAACGTTTAAACAAACTTCTTTGGGTGGGAAATATCAGATCTTTTAAATACCTTTAGTAGCCAAATTGAGACAATGCCTTCATTATTCAAACCATCCAGGTGTTCTACTAGAGAAGGAATTAAGCTGGAACCAGTCCTCATAATAAACCATTGAAAATAGATACATGTACTTCTAAAACGGAGACCAGGCTTAAGTAGCTAGTGCAAGAAATTACACAGAGTGTAATGAATGATTTGGAACAAATCCCCTCATTATAATGCAACGTGTTGGAATTATTGATTCATCTTCATTGTGCCACTTGACTGCCAGGCAGATATTTAAGTATTGCTAGTAGTTGATCAGATCTTTAAGTATAATTTTTTTACCCCAAAAGACTGTTCATATTATTGCAATCCAGCCTACTGGATTACTGAAATTAAAATTCATGTTTAAGTGATGTGAGTTAACTTTAAAGATTTCTTTCTCTTCATTGTACAGCTAAAAAAGGACATTACCTTGCTTAATATCATACACATCTAGTTTTGGAAAAAATGCTCCTTTGGCAATTCATTAGCAATTCATTAGCAATGAGTCCATTTGGACAAAGGAGTAAACTTTCATTTCCTGTGTAAGATTTTCTTTAAACCCGGGTAAAGAATAAAAATCTTAGATTTCCATCTAGCAAAGGAAATTCCTGATGTGCAAGATCAACATCTGATTTTCCAGAATTACAAGAAACAAAATGCACAACCAAATTACAACATTCGGGAGTATAAGCTTTTATTTAACCCAGGACTATTTTTTAAATCAAATGATTCAAAATTAAGGCTGAACTCCAGGTCTGACAGGTTTCTCACCACGCAAGGCAGACAAGCCCACGTGTTCTTTGCAGACCATTACGGAGTTTCATGCTTGCTATGGTGAGAATTAAAGAACGCATATGAGATACCCTAGATCTAGCTGTATCAAGGAGTTTAATGTTGGAATTAGGGAATTTCTAAGCAATAATTTGTGCACAAAGTCTATTACCAACATTTTAAAGTATTTTCAGTAGCGCACAGCCTCCTTAAACCCTCTGCAGTATATGCCGTAAGCCTGTATTAAGAACTACTTGACTTTGCCTTCTAAATAATGTTTTGGGAAAGGTCCATAGGAATATTCAGTTCCTCACTTCATACTGAAGAACAGCTCTGACTAACTCCGAACCTGAGTGCCTCATCAGAAAAAGATATCTCAACAATTCATTGGCAACTTCAAACATGATAACTAAATCATTCCCTTTTAATCAGTATGGAAGCCATTCTAGTTTAAGGGCGAAATAATGTGGGGAAAAAAGCAGTTAACATATTCCTGTCATTTTTAAAACATACTTAAAAATCAAAATTAACACAGAGGTATACAAAAAAAAAAAAAATCACACATCTGAAAATATCTAGTCCTCCCATCTTCATATGATGAAAATTCTCTGGTGACTGGATCTGGACACAGAGCGCTTGGACCACCATTATCTCAAGCCCTGCCAAAACAGCCACTAAAATACAAAGTACTTCATATTTCAGTACATTGGTATTTTAGTACAGGTAAACAAATACAAAGCCAGGTAAACTGTTCCTATCAGTATTTCCTACAGATCTGCAACTGGTAAGGCATTCCAAGGAGTCAGGGATTTGTTTTTCAAGGGAACTCACTTTGGAGTAATAATTAAGGATATCTTTTTGCGAGCAGTTTAAAGGATTAAATCTGCTAAATGCATGGTAGAGCAGGAAGGTTAAGCCCCCACACTGCCTTCCCTTCCCTGCAGGCTTCAGAGTAGACCTATTATACTGCATCCTTTGTTCAGGATGCATTTCAGGATGTACCATGGAGCTCTGCAGACATCTTAAAATTGATCTGGCCCTGTAACGGGTGCAAAACTGGGCATTAAGCATTAATCAAAATCTTAATTGTCACATCATCACCAAGAGGTAGATTTACCACAGGCCTCTGAATGGAGCCCCGATCTGCAGGCGGCAGAAGAGTGAGCTTCAAAATTCACAGAATGTACAACTGAAGGGCCCAGGGTACCCAAATCCAGTCTATTGAAATTAGTCTTTTTATCAGATTCATAAATTCCAGAGTTTTCTACAGCCAATTTTCCTCTTTTTTCTCCAAGGCAGAAATTGTAGTAAAAACTGGAAGGCCCTTAATTGTGATATAGTCAGATGCTATTACAGTTTAAGCAGTCAGTAGGATCATATGTAGGAATTAAGAGACATTATCTCTTTCATCTAAAAATTCCAGAGTATATCACATATTCTTTCCAGTTTCCTATAAAACATGAACACTAACAACCATTCTATAACCATTATAATTTAGAAATGGTACTGAATATAAGATTTCAGCAAGTCTAACATAATACTCAGAAGTTATGTACGTTTTACAAGTACCGTGCATAGCAAAGGCTACAAAAAGGACAAATTAAACTGGATAACTGGGCCAATTCAACTTGTCTTGTTTTCCTTGAAAGATTTAAGATTTTGATTCTGTACATCATCAGGAAATAAAGGAAGAATAATCCATAGTGCAATTGTAATAAGCAAAGTAATATGTAGTGATATCTTTTTGAATAAATATGGCTCACTACTGATCACCTATCATTCGTACAGTTCCATCAACACAGCCACCTGTTGCACAGGACAGTTATACACAACTCTACAACAGGTGTATGTTCAAATAGATAATGAACTACATGGAAAAATATAAAAAGAATATTATACAATCTCATACATAAACCAGACTGTAGTGTAATTGCTTTACTTGTTTAAGTTATCTGAAAAATACTTCAAGTACTTGAAAACAGCGGCAGAATCATCTTTCAATGAAAAGCAAAATTGCACTGATTTAAAAATACATTACAAAGTTAAATACACATTCAAATTAATGTCCTGATTTAACATTGCTTTCAGTGTTTACTTTCGTTTCTCAGTTCTTCTTGATTACCTGTGTTACTCCAGGAGGATCCAGAGTTTAGATAAAGAAGTTTCAAACACAAAGTCTGTGTGTTTTATGTATGGAGTCCAAGCAAGTTTAAATTGATTTAATCTTTTTCACCATCTTCACTGCTTCCTGTTAGCAGAGGAAAAGGTCATAAGATACAGTGAGATTCTTCTGCACAACCCTCACTTCTTTGTAAGACTCTGGCTAGACCTTGGCATTCTGCTGTTTCGCACTTCCAAGTTTTGGTTAATTTTTCCCTACGCTTTCGACTACTGTAAACACTTGGTTCGTTTATTCACAGACATCTGCTTCAATCACACAGTTCAATGTCACTTCTTAGGACACATAAGGCAATGCAGGATCTCCAAAATATTCTCTCTTATCTGTAAGTTACTAAGCAGCAAACATTATCTAATCAATAAGCACAATACAAGAACAACACAACTCTATATAACGCTGATTACATATTTATGGACATTGACCATTAGCAAGGCTCTGCAATCAGTAATATTTATTTTTAATAATGCAATGTGTTATCAAGATTAATAATATGCCAAATTGATTCAAGTGTGCTTATTTTTGCTTCTCTTAACCCTGAAAAATGTATCAAAGGTTATAAAAGCTTTCTGTTACTGACAAGAAGGCTTGTTAATAAATATTGCTAGTACTCAATATTGCCCTGAATGAATTGTTTGGCTCTGCTGACAAAAGCTATCCTATTCACAGCTCTAGAAAACATGCTGCAATTCTTGAGAGCATGTCAGGAATGCACTGTCTAAAAAGCAATACAAAAAGAAACTAAACTAAAAAAAAAAAAAGAAGCTTACACAATAATGGCAGAAACATTATGTTCCTGGCATCCTCATCCTGTGCAATGAAAACACAATTGTGACTTATGGCGGTGCAATAACCAGAATTAGGAACTGCCAGAGTGTGGCAGGTGTAACAGCAGTGCTTCAGGATTGCAGAGCTTTCATTTCATTTATACCAATACAGCTCTAGAGTTTTTAACAGAAAAACTGAGAGCTTGTCCTGTAAATGTTCAGCCATAAGTTTGTACCAGCTTGGGTGCAAACAATCTCAATCTACATGGAAAACGATGCCTTAACTGAAACACAAGACCAGACATAAACCTCTATAGTGTGAGAAATGTACTTCTACATTTGGTATGTAAAAATAGAACAAGATTTGTTGCATCTGGTACTTCTATCTTTACGTAACGGTTTTAATTTGTAGTTTTAAAATAGTTGTTGTAACTAAATCACTTACCTCCTTGCTCTATATCTGAATCTGTAAGATGTGTAAGGGAAAAGCTTGCCATGTTTGCAGGAGAGATAGAGAATCTGGAGTAAGGGGATGAATGTGACCAGTTCTGATCAACAGTCCGGGAAGGTGGAGGTGGAGAGAAGTACTTTGATGGCTGCAGGGGTGGTTTAGAACCAATGAGACTGTTAGCTGCCTTGGATATAAAGGATGGCTCTGGAGAAGAGAAGTCATCATCCCACTCAAAACCCCCACCTTGGCGAGAAAAAAAAAAAATTAAAAACAAAAAAGGCAGCATTACAGTAATGTCACGTAAGGTCACCCACAGTTGTACAAGTAGACTGGAGGAGTGCATTAACCCCAAACAAAACCTGTGGCCCTGGGCAGGGTTCTAGCCCAGGGAGTCACAAAGATTTTCACCCCCAGTTTGGCTGCCTCTCAGGACGCCCTGGACACACCAATATATAAACAACGAGTATCACATCCCAGCTTTGCTCCTCAGGAGCAAGGGAATCTGAGCCCAGCTGCAGTGTGTGCTCAGGACGTAAAACTGAAGCCAACATGGTACAGTGAACTTACAGATCACGTTTAGTTTAATGACTTCTCATAAAAGGCTGTGCATAAAACAGTCTTGGCCCTGCTGTGTATAAATATATTCATGTACCTTCTTCATCTGTTGAGCTTTCTGAATTTGCAAATCTGTTTAAGTAACCAAGACTGGAAGATGGAACAGGAGAGCTGCCAGCACCTTCCCCGTTCATGTCTATCCCACGGCTTCCCAGCTCCTTCGTTGGTGTTTCCTAAGGCAAACAAAGTCACTGATTTAACTCTTTTTGCACACAATGTCTCCGTGCCTTCAGACGCCACCACCCACAAATACACTCCCCCATCCTGCCATCAAGTCCAATGTGGAATTAAAAGGTCTGTAAACTGTTACAACTACACAACAAGACCGAGTTACACATTAAGCACATGCACGTACTTCTAAAGAAAGCTGCATCAAATCTATGCTAAAGTGCACACAGGAAATGACTATTTAAATATTATTTATGATATAAAATGGTAAAAAAACAAAGCTAAAATATCTTCCAATTGAAAACAGTTCCCATATCAGCTTAACATGGGTAGGGTTTTTTTTCCTCTTTAATAACACCTTATCCCATCTCCCAACATTTTTATTTTTTTTTAATCCCCCAATCATGTTCAGGATAAAGAGACAGACTTTGTACAGCCGGTATTGGAGGCAGCCAACATTTTATCAGTTATTGTAATAAAGAGTTCAACAACTAAGAGCAATTTAAACACAGCTAATTTTTTTCCTTCCACTCTGACAAAAGGATTACTATTCTACAGGCTGCCTAAACACAAATAAATCACCTATGTTTCCTATTCCAAAGCACAGTTACCTCTAATATTTATGTGCGTCATCACAAGCAACATTTCCAACGCTTGACAATGTGCCTGTTCTTTTAAACTCACTGGACTAGTTTAGTTGCCATAATGCTAAAATACAATCCCCTCTGTATCCAGTTACAGAAGTTAAAAATTGATAAAGCTGATAGGGAAACAAAAGTAACCTTGACTTTTATAAGCTGATCAGTATTTCAGCTTATACCGAATGAACACGAATCCCTCTGGATTAATAAAAATTAGCATTACCATCTAAACACTGCTCTCATCTTTGCTTATGATCCTAGGTAAATTTACATTAGTGCTAACTAACACAAGATTCAGAGTTAGGTGTCGGTTTGAGTTTTTGGGGTTTTCTTGGTTAATTATTGGCTTTTTTCGCTTGCTTTCATTTATAAACGCATCTTAAACTCATTAAACAGATAAGATGCTTCTATAAAGTAACGATATTCTGTCAAAATAAAATAATTGAATCTTGTTCATAGCAATGCTGTCTCATACATTCAAATTAAATACATCTTATAAACAGCAGAAAAACACCACTAAAAACCATGTTTCATTCACCACATGCAGTCAAGAGTCCAACTGCAATGGAGATTCCGGATTTGGCAACCAAAGCAAAACCCTCCTTTACTTCACAGTAGTGCTGCTATTCTACCAGCAGCACAAAACTGCACCTGCCCAAGTCAAAAAGTTCTTTTTTCTTTGT
>VYZT01017207.1:0-21821 GCA_013400735.1 Pomatostomus ruficeps
CTTGTAACCAACTAGGACACCATGCAAAGACTGAAGCAGCAGTGCTGTGTGCTGTGATCATGCTTTTTACACTGCAATCAGAACGGCATACAGATCTGTTCCAGCTGGAACCTTAAAACATTTTTATGCTCACACATATCCAGAGACTTCTAGCCTGCCCAATTATTTTAGGTGGACTAATATGTTAGTTTTATAGCTAAAAGTCTTGATACTGAAGTCTGTGGTCCTATTGGTCTTGAGATAATAGACCTGACACCTTTCAAGTATGAGTCTAGCCCAAACTGCCTATATTTTTGCACAGGCAGAGACCGGATTTTAGTGGATCAAGATGAACAATCCTAGGTACATACAGATCCAATAACACAAGGCAGACTTCTGGCTAGTTTGAGATTGAAAATATATATAGTTCCTTATTCTAGATGGACATCCAGCAGTACTAAGTCTAAAATGGCCACTAGGTATTGCCACACATCCTTTCATCAGTTTATTCTTTCACAGTCCAGTTCAGTTCTCCCTCTTTCATCCTCCTCTGGTGATCCCCAACACCTCTAAAGAGTCATGGTAACAGGTATTCCTTGTAACAGCTCCTGTAATGAGTTTTATTTATTTTTGAATTTGCAGAAGTTGGCATCATATGCCTTTCCAGCTAAAAGGAAAACAACCTTGATGCCAAGGTAAGAGAACTTCCGGATTAACTAGAAGATTAAGAAAATACTTATTCTTCCTTTATTTCCACCCCTCTAATTCCCATTTCCATGGAAACTGGGCTGGAAAGTACCAGCAGGCAGCCTGCAGCTGAACATCTGAATGAGAATGCTCATGTTTAACTCAGCAAGCAGACAGCAGGTGAAATCTGCAGGAACTGTCTAAAATCTATAGCTACATCTTGAAAGCAAAAGGACAACCTCAATTTCAGCAAAGAACTTCTAAAGAGGATGATATATTGTCCTAGTGAATATTCTTGTGTGGCAGCAGTTGATAATCTGACTTCCTCTTTGATAAAAGAGGGTATGATAGGAAAAATTTCTTTATCACAATGGCACAAGACAAGAATTCATCACAATTAATTTAATACTTCAAATTGTTCAGATGGAAGACAACATGCTAGTGAATATGGTAAAGATATTTTTGTAACAGGACTTTGGCTTCTGAACACTATGCTGTAACTCCTTCTGTGCAATCAAACTGGCTGCTGTACAGTTCATACATACACACTGTCAGCCCAGTCATCCGGATGGCTCTTCATACAAATATCCATTGCTTTTCAATAAATACATATACATATATTTATAAAAATTAACTAGCAGGTAGCAACGTATTTGCTAGTTATAAAACACATTGGTTTTGAGCACCAATTCATACTCCTTGTATTTTAATAGCTGATAAGGCAACACAGTTGTAATTAAAGAAAAAAAAAAAGCTATGTTAACTTCTTTATCCAATTTAGTAAAGTTTAGAGGAGGAATTCTATTTAATACCATCTTAGATTTTTCTCCTGTTCAATATTTGCTCTTCAGGCAACAGGAAGAAAAGCAAACAAGCAAAGGATTAAATATTCCTGTCTTGGGCTGTACTTTACCCAATGAAGAGATTGGTTATTATTAAATTCCTGCTTTTGTATATAAAGCAGTTACCACTCTCTCAGGAAGATATTACTCATTCTTTCCAGAAAGCAGAACACTGGTCACACTTTTTTCAGTGTAATTTTAGGCAATGCAGTGGACAAAAGAGGATAATTATAATGAAGGATTTAACATCTTGTGCAAGTTCAATATCAGCACACAAAAGCTGGCCTGAAAATGGATTATGAAGAAACTTGAGACGGCATCAATCTTTTTTCCTTTCTTTTTTTTAAGAGTGTTGCTCAAAGTTTGAGAGCTATTTATCAGAATCAAGTCAGCAAGATAGCTGCAGATGCTCTTTATTGTACCTATGTTCTTCTTCACAATGAGAAGGGAAATTCAAGATTAAAGCGTCAAAGAATGAATCAGCCTAAGAAGCTGCTAGTGACTATTGATTCATTCCTTCTTTTGGGATCTTCAGTGGAAAAAAATAGCTCAGATTTGCAGTCCACCACGTACCAAACTCACGGCTACGATGTAATAGTATAGAAGCTGTTTGTGCAATTTCCTCACATGACAGAAAACTAGTAATTGTGTATCAAAAGCACAACACAGACAGACAAAACACACAGTTATCAGCATCTCTGCAGTGCAAGAATGTCCATTTAACAGCCCCAGCAAAAATCACACCAAGCACTTTCTGTTAATGAGTCCCATTATGTTTTACTGCACCAAGTGCTCACCTTGAGGATCATTTATGGTGCTAGATCATGATACAGGGAGCCCTGGGATAAACAAAAATCAAACTCCAAATAATTCACTTATCTGCTATAAGACAAAGATAGGGTTTCAGATATATTACCTCTTTTAATTTGCATGAAATTTTCTACAGCTAAACAATCCACATGTGCTGCCTGAAGAGTTCTATTTCAAGCAAGACTGGAAATAAATTTTAAAAATACATACATTTAAATAAAAAGCAACACACAGCAGGGTACACTGACTTCTCTGTTTCAAATCTGCATTCCTACCCCTCAATTTTTTGTTTTGTTTGGGAATGCCAAAACCTATTGCATTTAATGGCTATCTTCATTTTGAGGGTAGAAACCAAGGGCACTGCTCATACTGCATGAACAGCTCTCTTATGCATTACGATAACCAAGAACCTTACAAAGCGGGGGAGGAAGGAGAGCCTGAGCATCTGCCTAAGGTTTACAGAAGTGATTCTCCGGTAAGGGGAAGGACTTCCGAACTGGCTGAAGATCTCCCAGTAACAGGGGATGGATCATTGCTGGGAAATATTTATGAAGGGAATATGAGCTGACTGCACGTGTACACAGAGGGTGGTGGATGCCCATAAAAATGGGTGGGTTATTTCTCCCAGCTGGAGCTGGAGAGAGAGAGAATTATAATTCAAGAAAATAAGCAAGCTGCTCCCAACCAGGTCATTAGTAGGATCACACTGTTTCCCCTTATGATCTTGTTACTAATGCCTGTACAGAGCATGTAGCTGCTTTTCTTCCAATTAACTCTGTAACCGCTAATGCATCCCGGTTATTGCTGTCTGGTTAGGAGATGGAAAGAAACTAAGCTGGGCCATCAATACAGTTCTTACACTATGATTATGGCATAGAAGATGGAAGTGTAGGATAAAGGTGACTGGTCTGGGATCTTTTGCTTCTTGAGGCATAGAGTATGTGACAAATACAGGTTCTGGATACCAGCTAACACAAAAATGAGCACACATTGTGCCAGTGCATGCTATATGAACTTTTAATTAAGTAATGAAAATATCATTAATGGAAAGCCACAAATAAATTAACACTTAAAAAATGAAACATCACTGTCTGTTAGCAAAGTTTAATGCAAGCAACCTACTAGCTGTATTCAGTGTTTTATTTAGAGAATTAGATTTTGTAAAGACTATACATGTTTGAAAATTAATCATTCTTTAACCTTTGAAACACCTAATCCCATTAAATATGTGTCTTCTTCCAAAACTGCATTGCTATGGAATGGCTGAATTACATTTTTTATGTTCCTTTTTGAAAGTCTTTGCAGGATATACTTTTATAGCCAAGTTATAGGCACTGAGAATAACCGTTCATGGTAGAAGTACTAACACACCATCACCACAGGAAGGAGATCATTGCTCCCATGTACCTCTCTTTCCATGCATAGCTCTCTGCTCCGGTTAACAAACACAGAATACCAATACTGGCAAAGTGTGGTCACTTCAAACTCCTACACAGTGAGGGAAGGGACAGCAAGATGGGCAGTTTTCTAGAGTACAGGTAATCCAGGGACATATTACTCCTAAGGCTAATTGCATATATTCCCCAAGAATCAAACTTAGGCTAGGTCTGAAGGGCAGCCAGACAAAAGGATGGCCTGGCAGCACTGGCCCCATTGTTCCCACGGGCTCATTTCTTTCCCTGGGGTGCAGCTCCTGTGCTGATAGCATGGAAGAGGCTGGTCATGGGGGCACTCTTGAATGAGGAGCCCAAGAACACCAAGCTGCCTATGCTTGAACTTTTCAATGGTTAGAAGTGAAGAAACTGCTACTGCCTCTCTCCCTTTCACTCATGCTTACTCCCTACAGCATCTTGTTTCTCCCTAAGGGTTTTGTCAGTCTCATTATATGGTTCTTACCCCGTCTCTTCTCCATTCCCTCCACTTAGTCCATTTCTCCTTATCCTTCTCTATTTATTAGGAACAACACCCAAGCCTGTACATTGCTCAGTTCCTCCAAACGTCAACAGCTGAACACAAACAGACCTACAGCTCACAATCAGGCAATTTTTCTGGGCTCATTTACTGAGAGTGGAGCTGGACAAGATTATGTATGATGTATACATTTGAATGCAAATAGCACATTTCACATTTACACAAATTTATGGAATTTCTTGTTTTTAGTTTGGACTAGTTGATTTAGACATAAGGTCCGACAAGACAGAGGTTCATTTCATTTTAACAGATGCAATTAATCAAACTTTTATTCAGTCATTCTTTTCCTCCAGAAAGGAGGTGAAAAATCCTCCATGTCCTGTCTGAACTCTCCTTCTCCTTCTCTCTGCCAAGTGTTTAAACAATGTAAGCAGGAGAAGTGGAGGAAAATGGAACACAGGTATCATTTACTTTGCACCTGCTGGCAACTGCCCACTATATAGTAGGTAAGGATAAAAAAAATACTGCAGCAATCACACAGAAGCAATAAAACATACAGATATTTTCACACATAAGTGTGCTTGAGTGGTACAGCAGCTGTTACATACATACAGGTTTCTTCTTCAAAGAGCCTAGTTCAAAGCAAGCTCCTCCCTTCTTTTTCATGTCCAAATGAAGATGCTACTGAAGGTGACTGAGATTTTAGACAAGTGGTTTTCTTAATATTGGTTGTAAAGGCATATTATACCCTCTCCAGACAAATGGTCAATCTTAATGCTCAGCTCCAGGCCATCATTTCATGTAGCTCTGGCTTTCATATCTACACTACACACTTCTACAGAAGTTAAGAAGAGTTTGTTTGTCAATGGAATCTGGATCAAGTTCTTATATTACAAATAAAAGGAAAAAAATAATTGGCACAGGATATTAGCAAAGGAGCACACACACTGGGCTGAGGTCATTATACCAAGTCCAATTTTCAGGAAATCTTGAATTTATTATGAAGGCCAAAGTCTGTCTGCAATTTGTTCACTAACTATAAACTTTCAAATTCTTGCTAGAAGGGGTGTGTTATTAACCATCTTGCTAGAGTACTTCTATCACGTTCACAGTCTAAAACGCAAATCAGATTTTAAATTTCATTTGAACATTGGCAGGTAACCACAAATCCCACTACAGTTCAACACATTTGTCAAGTTCTCTCTGTAATTACCCTTAGTGCAAACTGTGCCTGAAATACAGGTAATAGCAAGCCAAGGAGCAAACTGGTTTATTTTAATGGCACCTACTGGGGGAAAAGGGGATGCAGATTTAAGAGATGCAAGCAATCATATATATTCTATTAAGAAGATACAGAAAAAAAGCTATATTTTTCCTCATACTGCTCTGAAATTAGTCTGTCAAATCATACCCAGAGTTGCATAAGCAGTCACTTTCACACAATTTATAGTATTACTGAAAGGATTTTAAAACTTATTTTAAAAGAACTTTTTTCCCCCATAATAAAAGAATGTAAAATTAAATCATGGCTTTCTTCTCTTCCAATATCATTCTCATCAATTAATTTGTTCATTTATAAACACACTACTCTAAGTTCCCTACTGCATAACAACAAGGTATTGTTAGTGATACTGCTTCTGTCTTCTCCTGTAGTCTACTCCTCTACTCTGAAAAATAAGCATAGGACAAGCATTTATCTGCAGTCAGAGCTATGTGTGACTTAATGCTTAGTACTTTTGTGATTCAACAGGACCAAACTGCAGACTTCAGTATTAAGCCCCTTTTCTTGACAAAGTTGTAACTTTATAATTAACAACATAGAAATGCTTCATAAGTTCATACGAATAACTTTATAAGCGAGACTTGAGAGCAGCCTCTACAACTGTGACACCTCCAGAATGTTAAGAGAATACATAAAATGTCCACATGAAAGCAGATAATTTAAACAAAACATCCAGGTTAACACTCCCTACAAGATAATGTCAATGATCATAAATAGCAAACAAGAGTTGTCTATCTAATCCAATTTTTGTTTGTGTTTCTCCAAATCATATTATAACGTTAACACATTAAGAAAAAAGTTTTACCTGTGTTCCTATCAGGTAAAATACAGCAATGCTTCTGCAGTATGCCAGGCAGAACCTGTGGCAAGAAAGGAACAGGTGTTAATGGATATATATATTTCAACAGCATATGAAGAAGAGCCAGAGATTGCTGGAATGCTGCTTTTGCTGCATCTGATCAAGCTTTGTGCTCAAACTGAATCCAAATTAACTATCATGTGATGTAAATGTGAATCCTGTTCATTAGGAACTGCAAACAGAGAAGAATCTTACAAAATTAGCTGCTTACTACCTGCCTGTAAAGTTAGTTTCAGCTTCTCCCATTGATTACAATATCAAAAGTTGATTAAAAGAACCCAAGACTGTAATCAAACACACTCAACCCAGAAAGACAGTGTGTTATCAGTCAGTGATGCTGCTGTCCCTGATTTTGCACATGTGACCCCCGGGTTGCAGCATCCAGCTTGTTGTAAATCACTCAGGTCCAAATTCCAAAGCACAGCATTTTCCTCTCCACACAGCCACTTCCAGAGGACAACACAAAACTGCAGAAGCTTGAGTGGGAAACTCAAGGGAATGGGGACAGAGAAGATCCAAATCTTGTGGTTCATCACATCCACCATGGTGCAATGCTTCTGACAGCCAGTGAGAAATGCTGCAGAAGCTCACCACCACCACTGGCCCTTTCCTACAGGCAGGCCCTCATCCTTCTTCACAGATTTACATATTAAATTCACCAATCTTGGTGCAGACAATCAGCTTTGGTACTCCTACTAGCAAAAACCTGTACTTAAAGCACTCAATACTTCATTTTAATCTGAATTTTATATCTAGAATTTGCATCCTGGACAATGATATCGGCATCAGTAAAACCGTAGCTTAAAGTTTAATGGTTTTCTTTTGCTGTTTCTGAGAAAAATTCAATTAAAAACATGTTCTAAGATGGCTTCTTCAAATTTCCCTTGAAGGTCAACATGCACCCTTCAGAGTCTGAAACTTTAAAGAAAAAACCCAGTTAGTTTCTACAGACAGCAGGCCAGCACCACCACTGCCAGGAAATCCTGGGCTTCCAACCTTTAAGAAGATCCCGAGCACCACTACAACTGGCATTAAGGTCTGAAAATCCAGGGAGTAAAATACTTAAGGGAATAGAGACATTTTATTTTTCCCAAAGACTGCTATTGTTGTTTGGCCAAGATTAACAGCCAGGGATGAGACTGCTCAGACCCAGACATGTACAGCCCCTGTGGCAGTGCTGCTCACCCCCACTCCTCCTGCAGGACTTTTGCAATACTCGCTCTCAGTATGCCCGGGAGGACGAACACCTCGCGTCGTCTGTCCTCCAGCACAACAAAGTCTTAAGAATCTTGCTGCACCATGCTTCCTCCTGAATGCACACATGCAGAGGCAGAGCCATTGCAAAACACTGCTTTTATTGCCATTATTACTTCACGAGTCAGTCTGTGGCCAGAAAGCCTCCCTGAAAAAAAAGCAATGGGTACAACTGAGAACAGTCTCCCCATCCAACTAATCTACATTTTGCAGAAGGCACAGCATTTAAATCTAAGGTCTTACAAAAGTAATTCACTAATTTTGGCATTATTCTAAAGCTAAGCTTGTGGATAAAAAGTGAAAAAAAATCAGCTTGCCTTACCCTGCTTCATAGGCAGCAGGCAGCTTGTATTTTGGGAAAAATCAATGGCACAAATAACAATTTTCTGAAAACCACACTCACCATTCTACAGTGTTTCTTACATTTTAGAATTTTAAAAAATCCAATAATTCTTGGAAGTAAAATGTCATATGTACAAACTATAGTATTTTCCTTATGGCCATGGATATAAATAACAGCAGTCTTATAGGCATCGAAAGCATAAAACTTAGAAGCAGAGAACAAAGAAATCCTAAAATGAGCAGAGACAGTCTTTCAAAGCAGTGTAACACAAAGACTGAATTTTAAAAACATACTGTCTTACTCAGACATAAAGTAACATTTAGTTCCTCTGGAATCTGTCACATTTTCTTCCCCACATTCACAAACGATGAAGAAGCATTATGAATTTATTATGAACTCCCAGTTAATCAAATTAAGAGTGAAATTAAAAGAAGATACAAAAAACCCCCAGTCTGAAGTAGTAAGACAACTTCAGTGGGGAAAAAGAGAAAAAAAACCTCGAGAAAATAGTTTACCCTTCCTGATAGACTGCATATAGATAAGAGAACAGACATATGAAAAAACACAAAAAACATTTATTTGTCCCTTTCCTTCAGTCTCTTAAGTGTTAAGTAGGCAAACAGTATGGCAAAGTCTTAAACAACGCTTCCTGCTCCCCAGCCCTTTAACATGTTTACCCTGCACAAAGCCAGTTTCTGGCTGGTAGGAGTTTGATATCAACCTCCCACTTACTTATCTACAGTATACAGATTTTTACACTGTACCCATCTCCATGGTATCCAGGAGCCTTTTCACACTGCTCTCCTCCCACTTTCTCCCCACTTTGTTTCTCTCCTCCCTAGGGAAACTGACAGGAGAATTCCTCAGCAAAACTGTCACCTCTCCCTCTACAAGCCTCTCCTTTCCCTTGCTGCTTTCCTTTCATTCATTTCCATGCTATAATACCCAGTTTATTGCTTAAAATGCCTAAAATGCCTTATCAGTCTCAGAGATTTTTCTCTAATTTTACAGAAAATCCTTAGATTAATTTTTTTTTCCTTTTGGTTGTTTGAAATTTACCTACACAGAAAATTTGAGGGAGAATCTTTACCCAAAGCAGACTTGGAGTGGCTTCTGCTGTAGAAATCAAAATATGTGAGCAACTGGAGGGATTTTCATGCGGGGGTGTGGGGGGGTGGGGGAGGAGGAAGGTAAAATAGAAACAGGTTTCAGTGATATTAACTGATGATTTAACCTTCAGTTGTTTTATAAGCTCTCAGCTGGGAGTTAAGGCAATGCAATACTAAATTAAAAATGGACTCATGGATGCAGAAACAGAATAAATGATACAGCAGGTGGTATGTCCTTAACATCAAGATGCTTCCCTAGCAGTAGGCAAATTAGCTTTGGTCAACTGTATACAGCTAAACAATCACATGTAGCAGGAACACAGTCTTTGCTTAGGATGTCAAGCTGAAAGCATCCTCAAATTTAGTGAAAAATACTAATTGTTGTGGTTGGATATTGATTTGGACCTATTTACATTTGTTTCAACTATAGGTTCCTGTGCTTAGCGATACATCAATATATAGCTGTCATAATCAGTATTCAAATTTTAATCTGTAGCTATATGTAATACAGGTATTCAGAAAGCTCCTCAGAGCAGCACAGGGTAGTTACAACGCTGTTTTTAGTTTATTAAAGATCGTATTTTTATAAGTTTGCTTGGAAACTTTCCTTTAATTCCTTTATAATAAGACATATGAGTCCTTTGAGTGTTCAGTACACAACTTTTTTTTTTAGAGTGCTATAACAAGAACTAGAATTAATTCCTAGAAAACCAATTTAAGTTTGAAAAGTACTAGCTTCAAATCCACTAAAAAAATCCCCACTTTGCATGTGAAGCAAAATAATTCTTGTGTGCAAAAAGGCCTCTGTGAAATGGATATCTACTCACTTAAAAGGATCTGCAGCACAAAGATGATCAGACCTCTCTGTGGTACTGAATGATAAAAATGTTTTGCTGTATTCTCCACTTTTAATTGGACTGCTAAAATAGCCATAGAAAAGTGAGCTAGATACTATTTTTCCTTCTCCATTTACATTTTTTTCTGCTAAAAAGTAAGTCAACTGAAAATGAATGTTTCACAAGTCCAAATTTACAGAACACCCAACTCAGGAGTCCAAGTGCTTGATAAGTGAAATTTAAGGCAGAAGTTAACAAGGATTTATACTGTGATTTGTAACTTGCCAGAAGGAAAGAAGTTCAACTTGAATTTCAGGTCCAAGATGAGACAATATTTTTTTCCGTTTTTTACGTCCTGGAAATCCAGTGAACCCAAAGACTAGAAAGTCAGAACATACCCTTTTAGGCATGCCAGCCACACAGGTCCTGTTTGTGGTCCTTGTGGTCGTGTTCAGCCGTTTCCAAGGACTGCCTCTGGGAGAGCCCCCTATCCTCCAAGCCTCCCTCCCCAGAAAACTATTACAATTAGCATGTGACGCATTTTGATTGCAAGAATATGGTAACATTCAGGAAGAAAATGTGTCAAAAACATACTGGGAAAATCCACATCAATTTATAAAATTTCAGAAAAAAGAGATTCCAGAATTTGAGCTTTACTCATACATGGTTGCAAAGAAATGGTCCGTGAGCAGAGTCAGCCACCAAGCGTGCCTTGTATCTTCTATGGAATCCGTACGGAACTGGAGACAATTCAGGTTAGATATTTGGGTGTGATCCAGTGAGTTCCTGTCTTTTTGTCTTTCAAACATTGTGTCACTTCTTTGGAAAAGATAGGCACCTCCTAGACCTTGCTACCTGCACTGCTCTGTGCTAAGCATTGCTGCCTTCCTACCATCCACACAACCCTCATGGAATGAATTTTGACTGCCTTCATTCTAAGGATCATATTCATTCTATCTCTGTATTAGCTTTTCCTTATATTTGTCTCAGGGCTTTTGTTTTAGGAAAAAATTTCTTGGTCAGCTACTACAGAGAAGTTTTGGAATAATGTTTGTAACTAGATCTTAAACCACTGGAAATTCTGTGCTTATGCTCCTCTGAACGTCTTTTGTAGCCTCCTGTCGTTAAAGGGGTATGTTATATTTTTGTTTTCATTTGTATTATTGTTTCCCTCTCTTTTGGGCTTCCTACTTGAGGATTTTAGATGTCTCTGTCCCATTGGCACTGTTGAAGAAGAAGGTATCTCTCTGGAACCTATTCACTGATGCTTCTTAAGCAGAAAAGCATTTGGGATTTGGCTGCTTACAGCAGCCACTTATCTGGCAGGTCTGTAAAGGTATCCGACTTCAGACAGGGTGTTAAAAGTAGGCAAGGTTTCCTGTTCACAAGCTGTTGGGTGATACAAACCATTATAAATCAAAGGCTTATAATTACAGCATTACCATAATTCTTTCAGAGCACACAGGCTCATGCAGGACAATGGGGATTGGTTTTAAACTAAAAGTGTAGAGGTTTAGATTAGATATTAGGAAGAAATTCTTTACTCAGGGGTGATGAGGCACTGGAACAGGTTGTCCAGAGAAACTGTGGATGCTCCTTTCCTGAAAGTGTGCAAGGTCAGGTTGGATGGGGCTTTGACCACCAACCTACTCGAGTGGAAGGTGTCCCTGCCTATGGAAAGGGATTAGAACTAGATGATCTTTAAGGTCCTTTCTAACCCAAGTTATTCCATAATTCTGTGATGATTCTATGCAACCAGGTGGTGAAGTGCTGCATCAAGGTTGCTTGTCTTCCACTTTCTAACAATATGCAGTTGGTTCAACCTGCCAAAGCCAAATCTGAACTTCATACCACTCCCACAAGCATAATTATATTTGGTTAAGGTTTTTAAGGGGTATCTAGGGAGTGTATCAACAAATACCTGTTATCATTTCTGCTCCTATAAGAACTCAAAAGATAACCTCAGATTACCAGTGTGTCTCTTCTGTGTCTCACTTGAAGCTGTTATTGATACAACCTACACCAGCATCAGCAACAGTTCCAAGTTACTCCTAAAATCAGTCCTTGAAATATCTAGCTCTGAGGGAGGAGAGCATCAGGACCAGTGGCACCTGCCCTCCCAGGGCTTACACCAAAACCTGTTCCCTGTCAGAGCAACACGGACCCCACTTGCAATGGCAAAGCTGGCCCAAGTAGGATATATGAAGACTTGATTTTTTTGGGGGGGGGTCTGTCTGGTACTGCTGAAAATAGTAGATTTTGCAAGACCTTTCAATCATTCCCTGCGAGCTGTCAGTTTCTCTGCCCTCCCAAGGAAACAACCTTTCCCCTTAGCTCCTGATGGGACCTGCTGCAAAGGCAGCCTGTGCCAAAATGTCTCCCACCCACGGCAGCGCAAGTGAGAAGCCTGTCTTGACAGTTTATCTCATTGTATTCTGATGAGATGGCCCAGACTTGTCCAATTATGTTTCCTCAAGATTTTACTGGATTGCTATTGTCCAATATCCAATTTCACATATACACTGATGAACATCCATGCTAATTTAATGTCAAAACAGAACTTGCTAATGATTCATCTGCTTTATGAGTATTTTAGTAAAAGTATTTTCTTTTATCATCCTCTGCCTTAGCCACCATTCCAAATTAGATATCAAAAACATAAATAAAACATGATGATTTTGTGGAAAGGAGAAGTTAAATGAAAATAAACAAATTATGTTTGCCATATATCAAACACTTTGACATTTTATCAATGTATTTATCATCGCATACCATATCACATTTAAATATGTATATTGTGTCCTCTTCATTTTGAATAAAAGGAAGTGTTAAAGAAGATGAAATTCAAAAATATTCTGAAAATATTACAATATCCATACTAATAGATGTTCTTTCATATTATATTACATCTCAAAAAATGCAACTTCTCTACAACCCTTTCCATGCTTAAAGGAAGTACTGACAGCAACAACAGAAGCAACATTTCCTTAGCAGAGTTTCCAACAAAAGGTGACAGACATTTAAGTAATGAGGAAATCATTGACTGCATTATCTACTTTTTGTATCTCGATCAAAACTAAATAAGAGAAAACAACTCCAGAAGAGAAGGCATAGTGCTACAATGTCCCCGGATAACATAGCTGATCTCCTTGCACTGTGCTTGGCTTCACTACCCCTTCTACCCAGTCACCATGACAAGTTAAGCTGAAACACAGGCTTGATAATTTTTTAATGACCCAGGAAAGAAAACATGATAACCATTATGACACTTTTCAGGGTAATGTTAGCATGAGCTAATTATAATTGCCCTACGATTAACACATACTAATATACATAAATCTTTAAAAAGTTATCATCTAAGGTATAATCCACACCGCTTTCATAAGAATATAATATACATACTAAATAGAGTAACTAGCCGAGCCTGAGGGGAAAAAACCCTATGTAGACTTGAATTAGCTCAGAAGTGATTCAAAATAATATCTTAAGACAGTCTTTTCATACTTGGTACTTACTTAATAGTAGGAAAATAAGTGGTGGTACTGGCAACAGCCACAAACCCTATTTATTTCTAACTTCCTCTTCAGTATTTAGACACTTAGAGAACAATATGTCAGCACGAGCTAAAAACTCTTTTATATCTTTCATTTGTCAGAAATTTTAACTCTTGACTGACAGAACAAGACTTTGCTGTAGTGATACATATACTTGTGACCTCTGGGTTCAATTACCATATTTGGCAGCACTTACGAGATTCCCCAAATTATTTAAGATGCCTCAGACTAAACACAGCATGATAAATATAGGTCAATTTGGAACTCTTCACTCTGTTGTTCAAAAAATTGTACGACTGCACCATTGTCCAAAACTATGCCTTCAAAAATCTGGAACAAGGAATGTCAAAGTCCTCTGAAGCTGAGAAACGATGAGGCTTTCAAAGTGCTCTGAATCTGAGAGATGATGATGTGTTCCTTCCCAGACTAACATTGCTGGGAGGAAGAGGCCAAGACTTTTCAGTTGATGTTTTAATTCCTTTTTCCAAAAGTAAATGAATAGGAGGATAAACTTCAGGACAAAACCAATTGCATTTCCAACTTTCCTTCAGGTGAAGCGTTCCTAAGAATCTCATCATCTGATTGACAGCAGGCTGACCATGAACCAGCAGTGTGCCCATATGGCCAAGAAGGCCATTGGCATCCTGGCCTGTATCAGGAATAATGTGGCCAGTAGGACTGACCATTCTCCCCTTTTACTTGGCACTGGTTAGGCTTCACCTTGAGCTCTGTGTCCAGTTCTGGGCCCCCCAATTTAGGAATCATGTTGAGGTGCTGAAGCATGTCCAGAGAAGGGCAACAAGGCTGGTGAAGGGTCTGGAACACAAGTCCTGTGAGGAGTGGCTGAGGGAGCTGGCCTGAAGAAGAGGAAGCCCAGGGGAGACCGTATCGCTCTCTACAGCTGCCTGAAAGGAGGCTGTAGCCAGGTGGGGGTTGGCCTCTTCTCCCAGCGAACCAGTAACAGGACAAGAGGATACAGTCTTAAGCTGCACCAGGGGAAGTTTAGGCTGGACATTAGGAAGAAATTCTTCACAGAAAGGGTGATTGGGCATTGGAATGGGCTGCTCAGGGAGGTGGTGGAGTCACAGTCCCTGGAGGTTTTTAAGAAAAGACTGGACGTGGCACTCAGTCCCACAGTCTAGTTGGCAAGGTGGTATTAGGTCATAGGTGGAACATGATGATCTCAAAAGTCTTTTCCAACCTACCTGATTCTGTGATTCTGTGATCAGAGAAATAGATATATATAAAGTCATTGTACACAGTTAGCAACCAACATAAGCAAAGTCACTCTCCTGCAATTGTACACGAGAAACAAGTTTTGGTGTAAAATAGAAATCACGAACATTTCTTCTATCTCTTACCACCATGAGCAGCAGTGGCACCTCCTACCCAATGGCAATAGCCTAGATGCAAGATATCTTGTCTCTGGAATGATACAATCATGTGGATCATGGGCACAGAAAAAACCATAGCAAATCACTAATAGTCCAAAGGTCAGTCACAACTTTCCATAGAGACTCTGCAGAGGTAAGAACCAAAGCTTCATCTTGTGCTGAAGAAGGGATGGCCAGACCATCTGTCTCAGGAGTTTGCTGCTTGTCCTGCTTGTCCTACAGCACTTGCAGAGGTTCACCCAGCCCCTGCATTACACCGTTGAGCTGCACATCCAGAAGGATCAAGGAAGGGAACACTTCAGTTAACTGGATACAGAAAATCCATGTGGCTGTACAGAATACATCCAAGGGGTCCAAGGGAGATGACTGTGAGTACTCTCTCTGTCAGTTTTGGAAGGTGGTCACCTTCTCAGGGCAAGAGGTAGGGGGATCCTGAGAAAGAGAAGAGAAGGCTAAAGACATCCCAGAGATTTTTTCTTGTGGAATCTTCATCCTTAAAAATTTTCAAAATTCAGATGAAACTGAATGATGCTCTAACTGCCTGTGCTGAGCAGAGGTTTGGACTTGATGATCTCTAAAAGTCTCTTCCAACCTAAGTTATTCCATAGTTTTAATATATTAATGTACTGATTAATGACTGATACAGTCAAATATTACACTAAAATATAAGATTAAAATGCGTGTTACTCTATCCTCCTTCAAATACAGTTTTAACTGACATATGTAATTTCTATTTGTACTAACAAATCTTAAATTTGAATAGTGAGTACATTTACATTGACCTGCAAAACCCAAAAGCCTCATAGAAGCACAGCAGCTTTAGAAGGCAGCTAAAGACAGGTATTCCCTCAGAAGTTACTAGTCACCCCAGGGCTATAATTGTTTAATTCATGGAAGAGTAATGCGTGGAGAGTTATTTGGCCCAGGAAGTTGCTTATGAAATCTCATAATAACTGAGCTGCTATGATTTATCTTTAAGCATCTGTATTGGGTCTGACTGAGGTGAAGTTCACAGTCCTCACAGTGCTGTGTTTTGCATTAGTAGCTGGACAGGCGTTGATAACAGACCAGTGTTTTGGCTACTGCCGAGCAGCGCTGTCCCTCTGATATTTCTCCCCCCATCAATGGGATGGGAGTGGGCAAGATCCTGGGAGGGGACACAACCAGGCCAGATGATCCAAATTAGCCAAAGGGATATTCCATACCATATGATATCAGCTGAGATATATTAAGCTAAGGGAGAGAGGAGGAAGGAGGGGCATTCGTGACTATTCAGTGTTTGCCTCCCAGAGGAACTGTTACGCGTGCTGAAGCCCTGCTTCCTGGGAGGTGTCTGAACATCGCTGCTGATGGGAAGTAGAGATTGACTTTTCCCTTCACTTATGCATGCGCAGATCTCTGCTTATTTCTTTCTTTCACTGTAATAAAACTGCCTTTTCTCACCTGTTCTCCATCTTATTCTCTTCCTTGTCCCAGTGGGAAAGGGAGTGATAGAGTGGCTTAGTGGGCAACTTGAACCCAGCCAAGGTCAACCCACTACAGCATCTGATCAAATTTTTCGCAAATACAAATTCTAGAGCTTCCTATATGTATATTGGAGCAGAACAAGGATCTTCCTTTTCACTCTTTAAAATACAAAACAAAGTAACAACAGCTCCTCTTTTTCCCCCTGCACTAGTCTATTAAGATACAAAGGATGTATGGGCGGGCCTTGCAATGCCTAGACTGCAAAGTCTACTAGATGCAGTGGATGGTACTACAGTGGTAGGAATAACCGCTCCTCAGGGAAAAGGACACCTTGGTATTACACTTGTTACTGCCACACCCTGAGGGTACACACCAAAAAGGTGCAGGTAAAAGTCAGTATAGAGCAAGGCTACAGGAAATCACAGCAAACGCTGTCAAGTTGGGAATTTTAAGCCCTTTAGCAGGTAGGTCCTGGCTACCTCCCCACACCTGTCACTCATTTGACAGACTGTCAGCACACACACGGCACATGCACTGCAGATACCACTGCCACTGTCCCTGACAGAGATTTCTGTTCTTTTATTTTCCCTGAGTAGAAGTTATAGTCCTCCTTATGTGTCAGTTTGGATCCTACATGCCTACCTGCTCTTTCTACAGGGCTGAATCCCTACCAAGCAGAGCTGGGCTGGGCTGCAATAGCCTGCAGCACACCTACATGGAGGAAAAAACCCCTCCTCTCTCAGGAACAGTCTCCAGTGAGCACACCAAAACCAGTGCCAGAGAAGTGGAGGTGCCTCACCAGTGGGGAGAGGGCTGGACCTGGTGGCACCAACCTGCACCATGGCCCTGGTACCTCTCTGGGCAGCACTTGACTCCTCAAAGGTTTTGTTAGAGATGTGGGATGCTTCCTTGCTTCCATTTCACCCACGCACCATTAACAAAGTCAGCCACACCTAGGGCCCTCTCAGGTTTTAGCCTGGGAGAATATTGTGGAATATGTTTTTATTGTGGCTTGTTGCAAGAAATCTTTTTAATGCAAATTGTCAAAAATTATGTGATTCAAAAGCACAGATTAATGAGATAATAATATATATATCTGGTAAATTCAAGGGAATATCAAGTGGTATTTCTCCTTGCTGCTCTGGAATTCAAGATTTACATGTGAAGCATGTGGAATTTAAATATCTTGATACCTGTACTTGCAGTGCAGAAACAAATCCATTAAACACGTAAAATAGAGTAACATTCCTTCTGTACATCTTTGTTAGAAAGAAACTAATCTTAATTAAAAATTAAATTTTATGGTTTTGTGCTAGAACTTGGCAACAGAATTCTCCCAATGGCCTGCTTTATTCTACTGTGTAGGAGTCACATAGATACAAAGATATTCAGTTCAAAAATTATGATCAAGGTGAGTGAGGATGTTTTAAATACAAAAGTTACCACAACAAAAATAAAAAAGGAAACATCCTAACTGGTTACCTGCATTTGTGGCGCTGGTATCACAGGTCTTTCCTGCTGTGAAGCAAACTCATTGTTCACAATCAGAAGTTGTGAATCATTACTTCAATTCTTCAGGAAGTTACCTAATGCTTTATAATTTATTAGTAGTTTAGCTATAACATATGGTCGCTTTTAGAAATTATTTGATAAATCACATTTCAAATTTATTAATAGCTAAAAATAGATATCACCTATATAAGTGGGGGAAACTGAAGTCTCCACTCTGTAAGGACCAGTCTGTAAATATTATTTCGTATTACATGTCAAACAAGGCTTTTATACATTTGTCACTTTGGAGAAGTTGAGGCTCTAAACATATGTAGCACTCTCTATCATTGATGAGAGAACCATCAAGATGAATCAGATGTCTGATATTTCATCTAGCCATTTTCCCTGCCCAGGTGAAATTTGCCCTGAACACTGGGAACCAGGCATAATTTTTCCAACAGTTGCTTCGTTGTTCTATGTAAGTCAAGTCCATTTAGTCACCTTTTGGCCCAACACACAAACTGAAGCAGCAGCACACTACAGAATCCATGCATACACAGAAGTGGGACATTTCACTCCTGATGGACAACTGCAAGTGACAGCAGAAAACCAGAGAAGGATGGACTATTTTTAGAAATACTTATTTCATAGATTTAGGCTATACAAATCTTTCATGCAAAGCGAACAAACGGAAAGGGATTCCTGTGCCTCATTCATGCCCTTGGCAATGTTTGATAGCACAGGGGAATATAGGTTTCAGAACACAAAGGGACTACTCACACCTCCTTCCCCAATGAGCAGGCATTCTTATGGAAATAATAGCTTTCTCTTTACGACAGAAATATTGCCCATCTTTCATTCAATGTTGAACAATAGGATAGTTTATTGCAACCCCAGTCATCTGGATAGAATTTGCTAAAGGTGGGATAAAACAAGGATAGGTTTCAGTAAGCAGGTTATAATTTTTTCAGTACCAGTTAAACAGTTATGCTTCTGGTGGCAATTTTTAAGGAAGGAGATCATCATTTGTGCAGTCAGTTTTTGAAAATACAAAATTGGAAGCATGGTAGGACAGTTTTAATCTGTGAGCTGATGATACCACACTGTTAAAGCTATGTAGCTTCAATACATTGCTCAAATCTTTGACCAGTTTAGTGTGTACATACCACTAGGTGACCAAAGATGCACGCAGAGAAAGTGTATTTTTGATGCCTATTAAGGCGGAAAGGCGGATGTAAAACACGCACAATATGACTGTTTCTCTGCAGTTGATGCTCCTCCAGTGCAGTGGAAGGAGTCAAGGGAGCCTGGGGAACCCCCAGGAGTGTTACAAAGCTGGCAGTCATAAAATACCTGATACACTCCTGGGGATAGTCTTAAACTGAGCACTGGAGATATCTCACCTCTTGAGAGACAGGCAACAGTGGCACAGCTTATCCACAATATGGGAGATTGAGCTGCAAGTCAAGTATCTGCCAAATAGAGATGGAAGAATCTTATCTTTTAAAAGGTGCCATGAGCAGTTATTGTGAGATAACATTCGTCTTCTCTAATAAAGATTTTCTTCATTTTGCACAGTTAGAAAAATGTTACTAATGTTACGCAGACCACAAAGTGCTCTACAATACAGCTGTCTGCAATCTTGCAAAAAAGAAAAAAAAAGTTCCTGCCTCTTTGGTAACACTCATTTAAGTATTTTGTACAAAGGAAATCACTTTTATAGAAAAATGTCCCCAATTTTAGAGCACTGAAGTGGGAAAGAATTCTGAAATTAATCAGAGGAATATGTGGATCTGTGCCAACTGCATCCTAGGACAACACGCTAAGTACTCCCCTATAAAGAAATTATTAACAATTACACTTTTCTTCAGCTCTCTGTGTTTTGGGGGTTTTGTAAGGCTTGCAAGGGGCAGTGAGGCTGTACAGAGTTAGCTAGTTCTCTGACCAGTACAAATTTTTTACTGCTTATTTATGATGCTTCTCGAGTTTTCATTTACCATCAGAGAAATAAGCACAAGAACTGGTGGAAGGGTACAGGAACATAGCTTTGTTGGCAAATGTATATGTGGAACGACCTTTTATGTATCCATTTTCTTAACTGCAAGCTAAAATAAATGTAGTTTTAGAGGCTTTGTCTTTTCTTTCTATCTTGACTATCCAGTTGAAAATAGCTTGTTTTCAGCTTGTTTGTTTTTAATTCTCATTTCTTGTTGCTTTCAAGGAAATGTCACCTCTCAAGAACAAAAGGTTAAGTCATGCAATGCTGAACTATATAATCAGTCTGCTTGACAAGCCTAGGTTGCTGAAAATATTAAAGAATGAGCACTCAACTAGTAGACAAGCCATCTCCACTGACATAATTTCCTTTTTCAGTGTTTTAATTATTCTCATGGGTCACCTCATCTTCATACACATCGGCACTGATGTTACCTCATGACTGGTAAACACAAGCAATTTATTATTTTCAAACTAGAATCTAGAATTAGTAATGAAATTTCCTGAGTCTTTCCCAGTTCCACTGGTGTGATAAAAGACTAAAGAGTTCTGTCACTCAGAATTTGTATTGTTTATTCTAGCCAAAATGCTATTAAAAAAGCTACCAAAAATGTTTTGACACAGACAAGATTCCAAAGTATAAGTGGCCTTTTTATTTACACAAATGTTCTGTACAACTAATGCAACATCCCACTGAATTTCAGACTGCCTTAGATTGATGAGTTTTTGTTATTCAAACACACAAAGAGCCATGAGGTAACTGCAGCTAATTTGCTGTTTGGAGTGCTTGGAGAAAATGGCAATTCGTTTTGTGACTCTCATTTAAACACCAAGAGAAGATATTGTGATCTGTGAACTAGAACAGAAACATTACTGCTATGTGACATAGTGTGGAAATTCATACCAATGCAAATGTGGGGAAAAAAATGTTAAATAAAATAAATTACTGCTTCAATACCTGTGGGTATTTTCCTCTGACCCATCTTCAGGGAAGGATGCTCCTTTAAATTCCATACTGATTATTGTGGCAGATAAGTAAACGCTTTCTACCTTTCAAAGGTGACCTGCTATTTGCTGCCCATATTTTTTCATATTTAAAATAATGAGACCAGGAAGAATAGCAAAATTATGCACATGATCATAGAAGACAATATTTTCTACCCTGTGTTACTGGTGAAAATATGTTTGAAGGCCTTCTTTGTATTCACTTGTTTAAACAAATAATTAATTCATGCTGAAGCCTATTGTCAAGGTTTGATTTTGGTTAAGTGTTAGGCACTCACGGTAGCTGCTCATTTATTCCCTCCCCTGCCACAGCTGGGCAGAGGAGGGAAGGACAGGGGGGAAAAAATAACACAAGGGTCTATGAGTTGAGATAAGGAACTGGGAGAAAACGTTCTAAGGATGAAACAGGCTTACTTAAGTTGTAAAGTGAAATTTATTACTACTGGAGTTAGAAGGAGGATATGAGAAGTAAAACTAAACTTCTAAAAGACACCATTCTTTTTTTCGTCTACCCTCTCCCTCCCTCCCACCAACAGTGCGAGGGGGGTGGGCAGGGTGTAGGGGTTCAGGTTAGTCTATTTCTAGGATCTTTTTCTCTTGTTTAGGGAGAGGAGTCTTTTTTTTGTTATGCTCTGGGGTCTCTCCCACAAAAGACAGTTCTCTGTGAACTTCTATGGTGTGGGTTTATTTGTTTACGGGATGCAGTCCTCTAAGGACAAACTGCTCCAGTATGGAAGCAGGGGGCCCCTCTCTCTCTAACTCGGTCTCTTACTTGGACTGCAGTAAGTCTTCTTCTGACATCTACTTGCTCTAACGTGATTACTTCTTTTCTAAACTGTGGGACTTTATCTCAGTCTTTGTCTCTTACTGGGTTGCAACTGTTATGGCTTTTTTTGACATCTACAGCTCCTGCGGTTTCTCTTGACATTCATGGTTGCTGCGGCTTCTGGCATCTCCCTGCTCCAATGTTGGCACCTCACCCACGGACTGCGGGTGGATCTCT
>VYZT01017207.1:21859-48386 GCA_013400735.1 Pomatostomus ruficeps
CCCCATGGACTGCAGGGGGGGACACCCCACCTCACCATGGGCTCACCACGGCCTGCAGAGGAATCTCAGCTCCAGCACCTGGAGCACCTCCTCCCCTTTTTTTTCTACTGACTTTGGTGTCTCTTATGTTGTTTTTTCTCACTTGTTCTTACATCTTCTTTTTTCTCTAATTACAAGTAGTTGTGTGCCCACTTTGTTCTGATTTTTTCTTAAATATGTCACCACGGAGGTGTAACTAACTTTTTTAGTTGGCTTAGACTTGGTTAGTGGTATGTCTATCATCTTTAGAACCATCAGAGATTGGTTCTGCTGGAAATGGTCAAGAATTCTAGAAGCTTCTCAGAGGAGCTCTCTTTATGGACCCTCCCCACTACTAAAACTACAACACCTATTCTAATTCATGGATATGACATGGTCTACTCTTGATCACAAAGAAAATATCATGAACGCTGGTCCACTCTGCAGTGCTGGGTTCCTCACTGACATATACTGTGTGCTTGTCATTCTTTGTAACTATACATTCGAACAACTGGAAATGGGAAACAGACACTCAGCACTCTTTCCTGGAAATCACATGTTTAAAACCATGGAAAACTGAAAGTCTGAATGTGATTACAGATTTAACTACAAGCATCAGGGGTGAAAAAATGTAATAATCCTTTGTTTGAGGTATCAGCAGAATAAGGTCAGTGTAAGAGTCACAAAAATTCACATATAACTTGAGGAAATAGAACAAAATAGCATTAATTTTCCTCAGAATAATAAAATAAATACTCCAGGGGTCATGTGTGTTTGCTCTTTGACTTGGCATGGAGATGCTCATTATATTTCAGTATTTTGTTGTGATTAATATCTATTCACAAGTCAAGCCCTGATTCAGCAGTATGTCCACATTTAATCACATATTGAACTGCAAAATATATACTTTAGTATTTTGTTGGGTTACAGCATAGACATAATTACTACTAATGCTATTATTAAATTAATAAAAATTTAAATTAGTGAATGTAATAATATTTGCTACATACACATTTGGGTCATAACTTCAAAACCAATGTGTTTGTGTATTTCAGCTGAAAAATTTAACCCAGAAGTACATAATACAAAAGGTAAGCAATGTCCCCGTTTGCTACCGTTGCATATGCATCGATAGCTACAATGCTGCCATCAGCTCCCATGCAGTTCATATGTTTGGCATTCCCTGCCTCACACTCTACATCCCAGCCTGTCCTGCTCTGGTTCTGAGCATGGTATATTACAACTGTGACATTTTTTGAGCCCTTTGCTGAGAAAGAGAAATACCAGACTGGACACCAGAAGCTTACAACTAATTGTCTACTGGTTGGCTTGGTCAATATCTTTAAGTTTTAGTGCCTCAGGGTAAAATTTATCCTTCAGGCACTGCTTTGAGAAAAAAAAGAGGAAAAGTCACTAAAGCAGAAGCAGTCCCATGAGGATGCTCCACAACTCTGGAATTGCACCAACAGCAAGACGACTTCTGCTGACTCTGCTACACAGGAGCAGGTGGGTTTGGAATAAGAGTATAGGCTTTGTCAAGGGCATAAAGGAAAACAGGAATATATAGTGTATGTTCCCATACATGTTTATAGTTTTTACTCTAAAGTTTTTTGTCAAAGTAAAAACCGAGGGGCAAGAAGTTGCAATTAACTTATTTATCATTTTAAGACTAATGCTAATTATATTGAATAATATAATTAATGCAAATGAGATGGTAATTTGGCTTTACTCTGAAGAGTTACAGCAACATAGGAAATGCAGAACAGAAAATAAAACCTGCAGCACCATTCTTGGGATCTCAGAAAAAATGCTTTGCTCCCTGCTGCTTTGCCCAGCTCCACAAGCACAAAAAATGCAAAAAAAAAAAGCCATAAAGATCAAATAATTCATTGGTCAAACTTGGCCCTACCAAGTGATGCAAAAAAGTCTTTACTAAAACCAGCTAGAGCACAAAAATTAATCTAGTGTTTCAAAGTAACTCAGTAGTCTTTCACAGTATCAGTACTTTACTGTTGGCATTTGTTACAGTAACAACTAGTAATAATAACCTTTTCTTCGAGTTTACGCAGGCCATTTTGGATTTACTGTGGGGAAGGATACTACAACAGACTAATGGTGGGTTTTTTTCAAAGGGAGGTGATTAGGTAAACCAGAGGAGCACATAAAATGCAAATGCACAACCTAAACCACCAGAATTTTTCATGCTTTCTGATAGTTCATGTGTTTTTTCCAAACATGTAATTAGCTTATATATTTCCATATACACCTATACATTTAACAGAGTATCCTAGATACATTATTTAATAAACCCTAAAAATAGTAGTGTAAATAGACAAAACAGTAACTCCTTCATCTTCCCACAATTTTTAACTGATTAGACAACATTATAGCTTTCACAGAAGCAAATACTATAATTAAGTCTATCAATTTCATTACAACTTCACTGTTTTCACCTGCTCATCCTCCTTCTCCAGAATTATCCTTCTGTAGCGTGATTCATCCAAAATAGCGTCTGGAACGTATCATTGTAATTTGTGGCTTATTGTAGATGCTGTTTTTAGGAAGTCCACTTAAAACATGTTGACCCCTGTGAATTGGGTGTACAGGACAAAAGAAAACAGAGAGGGGCTCACATGCAGCTTTGGGGATGGTCTGCCTTGGGAAGGCTGCTGTGGTTCCTGCTCCTCATTCCCCACACTGTCCTTGTTGCAGAGGTCACACCTGCATGGGAGATAGCTCAGCTATCAGAGCTGCAGCAGCGGCTGAGCAGCCCCCATTTGCAGCACAGAGAACTGGGAGGTGACTAAAAGCCATGAGATGATGCCATGCTGCTGCCAGAAGCAGAGGTTGTCCTACTCCTCCTGCCTGCTGCCAAGGCACCTTTCCATGCACTCCTTTGTCTGCTTATCCTGTCCGATGCCAAGCCCATTCAGTTCACTGAGCTGGCAGAAAACAAAACCAGAAATAAATGAACTAAAAGGAAGTTAATTTCTGCTGGCATATTGAGCTAGATCTTGGCCTCAGAGAGAGAACAAGACTGGACACCCAGGGATGAGCAGAACCCCCGCATCATATGTCAGCAGGACTAGTGGAGAGAGAGGAGGTCAGTGCTCTTTTCTGAGCTCACCCTGAGTTAACCAACCACCCATTTCAACAGTAAACAGTTTTCTTAGGTGTTTCAATGTTAAACCAAGCCCTTTAGAGAGGACAGGTCCAGAACTGAGGGGACAGTAATCTCAGTGGGAGGGTGAGGACAGCAGGCAGGCAGAAGGAGGCCAGGGCAGGGACTCCCTTGCCTGTCTGAGCTTTTTCACAATAGCAGGTCTTCTCTTGAGAGAAAGTTAAGGGAGCTTAAACTTAAAACATCAAAATAAAACAGGAAAGGTAAATAGTTACTTTGTAAGAATTTGAGACTAGAGTCAGGAGAATTTTCAGCTGAAACTTTTTGCTCAGTGCCATGAAAAGCAGCAACTGGATGTGATGGCATCAAACACTCCTAGGAGGAACCCACATTGGAGTCCTCACAGAGTCAGCTACACTTTGATGGGTACAAAGGTCATTTCTCAAAGTACTGACACAGCCAGTAACAATATATTTTCAACAATTTCAAACTCAAAATCAAGTTTCCAGTGAATTACTTTCGCCCATTACTAAGGCTGTCATTTCTCCTTAAAACATACTTGAATTTTTTCAGCCCCCCGGGACAGTGAAACTACTCTGCATGAAGGATTCCGTCATGTGAAACATTCTCCTATGCTTTGCAAGCATAAATGGAGTTCAGAAGTTATGTCTGACAAAGAGAATGTCCCTCATGAGATGGCCAAAGGAATTTATGTGCAGTTTATGAAATCTGCTATTTCTGGTAGAGTTTCTGTCATTTAGCTCCCAGTTGAGACGTGGTGAGCAAATTGCTACATGGAGAAGACATATCCAATAGGTGAGACAGTCGAGAAACATAGGACAGGATAAGGACCAGGCATGACTTGTTAAAGCAGTTCCCTGCTTTTTAATTTAGAGAGAACATTTGAGGCAGAGAAATTTCCCTGGATGGCTTCCAGGTTTTGGTTGGTGACTATCTAAATAAAAATAACCAAGGCACTGCTGGAAGCAGGAATCAGAACTACATGCCTTTGCTCCTGGAGGAGAGCCCTGAACAGACAGCAAAATCTCCTTATCTTTTCCTGGAGAGTAGTCAAATTTCAAAAGAAACACAGTGCAGAGTATTTTTTCTCTAAAATGACCCATAAAAGTTACAAGATTTATTATGACTCATGTTTATCCCTCCAAGGGCTGAAAATTAGACTTCTTCAGCAGCCAGGGACAGAAGCAACTTTGAAATAAGCTGGGGCTTAGATATACCCTGTGACTTCAACTCCCAGAGACAGTCACCTGACTTAAGATCTTTTTGGGTCTGGATCTAAGAGTCTTAACAGCATTTCCCTGCTGCAGTTACCTAGCATCTTTCCTAAGTCAGCTGTTCCAAAGCTGGTCTTGGTCTTGTACCACACACAAAAATCATTCTTCTTCAGGCAGTTTGTTCTTGAATTCAGTATTAGGTGCTGTAGTATATGGACTCATTTGCAGATAAATTCACAATATCTTATGAAATTCTGGCAATGGAGTAACATTCTGCTCTTTGGACTCAAGAACTGTTATTGTTCACTAAGTTAAGTATAATAATGTCAAAATAAATATACTTGTTCTCTCATTCTGTCATTATAGATTATCATTATGACTTTGCACTAATGTGCTATTTTTCACTTGTCCAGGGATTTACAGGACTCCCTCATGCTTTGAAACAAGCCATTACATATACAACAAAAGCACTATTCTCAGTCTAATTGTGTATTGCTTTGCCTCTATTCTTTCCCGAGGCTGCTTTGTTGTCTGGAACCTTACAATGTATTTACAAAAATCTAATGTACCCGGTGCCTCTTTCTTTAAAAAATTCTGTGTAAAATGGCAGTGGATACCAATAACACATGGTTAAAATCAGCCATCATAGAATTATAGAATATTCTCTGCTAGAAGTGACCCGCCAGAGTCACTTTTAAAAATCTTTTTTTATTATTATTATTAGGCAGATAGTTGTCTGGGAAAGGAAATGAGGAACAGTTCTTTAAAGCATCTTTAACAATTCTTTGTGGTTCAGATCCAGTCTGATCCAAAGCACTGCTGGCAGCTGCACTATTAATGTGCATTATCAAGAGAGAACTGAGCAGACTCGCCTTTTCTTTCTTTCTTCTTTTCTCTCAGAAATGCACTGAAACTATTATGGAAGTTTTGATCCCGTGCTCCAGGTGGGAGAGCACAGAGGAACACATGATCGCTCACTTACTACTTATGTGTTTGTGTCTCTGTCCAACAGATACTGATGGTCTGGCCTGAGTACTCAGCTGAAGGGACTGGGAAATGCTCTGAAGTTCCCCAGTTCAAATGTGCCCAAAGAAGCTCTCTTGGCTATATTTGGTTTTAGTATCCTTTGCGGTCCCTACTGACACACACCTCACACTGATTTCAAAGGGAAATTTTATGAATCCATACTGACACTTTCAACAGGGACACTTTCAACACTGACACTTTGAACACACTGACCTTATGAGTTTCTAAATGTAGCATCTTTAGCCCTTCAATTTCGTGCATATTGGCTGGGAATAAGTACTTTGGAAATAAGTACTTGTTTTTGATAGTGGCTTCTGCATGAACTCAACAGGATAAGTTACTCATGTAAGTCATGTGGAAAGGCTGCTGAGATAAAACACTGAGAAGATATGAATGGGGTGGATAGGAGGCTATTGTACAACAGCATTTGCAAATGCCATCGAGGAGCCTGAAGGAGATGCCTGGTCTAGGCAAGTATTGGGAATAAATTGAGCTGCAAAGTAAAAAAAAAAAGACATGCAAGACAGAGGGAGAGAAACCACTGGGGAGGTGTTCATAGTGCAAGTTTCTGACTCTCACTCCAAGCTAGCTCAGGTGCCACCACCCTGATGGTGCTTGGGAGGAGCACAGCAGCAGACAGTCTGCCTCTTCTCATGGTGCAGCATGGGCAATCCCTGACTTTTACACCAAGCAACAACTGGGCAAGTTATGCCGTGAGGCACTGCACTCTGTCAGAGCCAGCAAGAGTGCCTCAGAGCTGAGTGAAAACACAACAGGGGTCTGCCCACAGAGAACTGTAAAACAGGCAGTGGTTGCAGGAGGAGGAACAGATCAAGCAACAAAGCAAGATCTGAGGATAGACCTGGTGTGTATGGACAAGGCTGGGAAGCAATAGCAAATTCTGGAGCCTGTCAGAAGACCACAGGCCCAAAAGAGTGCTCGCTTTGCTACATAAGCACGGCACCAAGTCCTGATCTGGGTTTTGTCTTTCTTTAGTCTTATGTCTTACAAGTAAAGAGAGAAAAGATGCTAGAGGGGTAGCATCTGCTGCCCTCTGAAAACCACTATGAAGAGCTGAGACAGATGGAGGTGTCTCCCTGCCTGTAATGCTTGAATCATCAGCTTCCGTACAATGTAGCTTCAAAGTTGCTCAAGATTCAGAGTAGCTTGTTTATGACTGCTGCAACCTTAATGAGTGCTTAACTTATGGAAATGTCCAGCTGCCTGTCTTTGAGGTGATGGACATGGAGATGACCACAATGTGCTCTAATACAAATGGCAGAAATAGTGGGATATACAACCTTTCCAAAAGATTGCTATTGTTGAGCTTTGCAGTACTAGGCATTAAACAGAAGGTTTCGGGAGGTGAGTTCTAGCTAGAATTACCTACAGGGACTATTGATGCCTCTGCTAAAGCAAAGTCAATGGCATGGAGAGAAAAGATCTGCTGAAGAACAGAAGAGAGAGAATACACAGAAACTGATTAATACTCCAGGAGCTACCATTCAGGATAGGAACAAAGCGTCAGAATTTTCAGTTTTGACCAAAAAAAGAAGGTTGACATTCTCGTTATCTGTGACGCAGGTATGCCAAATGGTTTTCAAAAGATATTACTGTCATGTTTCTTATATCTACCACAATATGACTTATAGTGGCCTGTCTATACTGGAGTACTGGAACAGTTCTAGATACAGGAATAGTGAGGTCTTGTCCATTACTAGAATAGACTGCCTTGAGTTTCTTTGCTGGGTCGGTCTACTATGCTGCAATACCTTCAAAATATATGAGGAACTGCTCATAATTCCTGTTTCTAAAAGAAAGATTGGGTGAGGAGCAGGGAAGGGGTGGGGGGGAAGCCTTAGGGGGATGAAGCAAGAAGTCTGACTCAAAATCTAGATTCATTTTGTTTCCAAGTTAGATTCAAGGAAGTACAGCAATTAGGTGTTTCAAAGGTAGCTATTAATCATTCTCTAAAATTCTCCAGTGGTCTATCTCCTAAAGAAGCCTGGATTGATAATAAGAAGAGAAAACTAGTTTTGAAAGCAATCACCATCTTGGGATTAGGGGAATTTGGTAAGAAAGATATTTGTGCGAGTCAAAGGATTTAGTGCAGGGTAGTCAGCAATGAGGAAGGTGAAGTCTTCCACTGGATTTAAATTGTTCATCTCGAGTTTTGTGCCTTTAACCAAGCTGCACCTGGTGTTGCTTATAAGGAATGTAAGATAAATCAGACATGACATTTACCATGCTTTCATGCAGCTTCCTATTACTTTTACTTAGATTACTTGCTGTAATGGTGGCTTTGTATAGACACTTCCTCCTAGACAAGAGACACATAATTTTTAATGAGCAACAGCAAAAGGTAACAGAGTTTAGAACTGACAGCTGCATCACAGTCATATTTAAAGGGTTTGCAGACTTTGCCCTTTTGTGCTCCTTCACTAATACCCAAGTGGGGTGCAGGCAATTAGCAGCTTGGAGGAGTGGTGAGGACCACAAGCAAGATAGAAATTGGCTACTTATCCAGTAGCCTTCTGTCTGGTGCTTTCCAAACTTGAAACCTAGACACTGTCTGTCTGGTGTCTTCAAACCAAGAAACTCAGAAATGCTCTCTCTGGTGCCTTCAAACCAAGGGGGGACATGAGCAACACAGCCAGTTCTGGCAGCAGCAAAAGTAATTCTTTCCACAAGGACCATAGGTACGAGAGACATGGCTGGGAGCAAGGTGGATATCAGGTGCACAGTTGAATCCCAAACCACCATTGGAAGGAGTCCATGGGGAGAGGATGGCGTGAGCTGCCCTAGCAAGCAGCTCATGGGTTGGTCACAGCTGATCTAGGAGAATTCTTCACCTACATTAAAGCACAAAGATGCTTGAATGATTTAACAGTTCAAGGATGTCAGCTTATCACTGCAAAGATTATATTTGTACATAAATACCAGCATTCATATAAAAAGCTCATGGTTGTTTGTAAGAGTGGCATAGATTTTTCTGTGGCTTGAGTTATTGCCAATATGAGTTAGTTAGCCTCCTATATGCACCTTTGTTTTCCTTCCAAAGGCTGCAGGGACATCATTAGTGTTGTGGTTTTAGTAGAAGGGAGGGGGCCATAAAGATGGCTCCTGTGAGAAGTTTCTGGAGTTCTTCACCATTTCCAGCAGAGCCAATCTCTGATGGCTCTGAAGATGATGGACATGTCACTGGCCATGTTTGGGCCAATTAGAAAGGTTAGTTACGCCTCTGTGATGACATATTTAAGGAAAAAATCAAAACAAAATGCACACACACACGCAGCTGCTTTTAGTTAGAGAAGGAGGAGGATGTGAGAACATCTGAGGGAAAACAACATGGAGGCACCAAGGTCAGTGGAGAAGGAGGGAGAGGAGGTGCCCCAGGCTCGGGAGCTGAGATTCCTCTGCAGGCCGTNTTAGTAAAACTGGAGAGTAACACTTCTTAGTGTGAAGGTGTTAAATTGTTTGAATTTAAATAAATGTGGAAAATTAATATCTCTATTCATCTTTATTTAGTATTCATTATTGTCCATGTAAAAATTTTCAGTCATTCAATAAGATAACAGAAAATATGGTATAGCACTGCCAACTCTATTTTTTATATTTTATTTGCCCTAATTTCTTCTTGAGGATCCAGATCATTAAATCAGGAGACTGCAAAATAAACTTCCTTTACTAAAAAGTGTTCTTTTCCAAACTTGCAAAGAAATTTAAAGCAAATGAAATTTAAAGGCTCAAAAGCCAAGTAAAATCCAAATTGCAAAAGTATTTTAATAGGAAAAAACCCACATAATTTTTAAACAATCTAATGATTTTTTGAGGCTGACTCATGATTCTATAATGTTTAAAGTTGGCAATACTGATACCCTGTGATTTAGATGACTAATCACAGTCTGAAAAGCTAATAATCAAAGTAAGCAGTTTGTGAAGTACCCACAGACTAGAAAATATGTATCTCAACTACTCAGCAAAGGCTTATGTATAAATTGACAACAAATAGAATCAGTTTATATAACTGCTTCACAAAGAGAGAAGAGAGCTAATCAGTTAATCAGTTATTTTATTTGTATCACATAATGCTACCAGCTGCAGTACTGAGTGTGAAGAGAGAAGAGCATGAAATGGAGGGAATAACAGGGTAGCACTTCAGCACTGCATTCACAGGGAACAGGGGAGTGTGGATGCAATGCAGCAAGCAAAATGCAAGAGTAAAAACTGTCTGAAGTAACACTGCAGTTACACTGCACACCGGATAAGAACATACCTGGGGGAAGGAGGGAGGCAAGCACAAAAGAAAGTAAGGAGAGAAGTGCTCTTCTGGCAATAAAGAGTTAAATCTTGGTTCAAAATGCAGTCCATGGAGGATGACTATGGGGAAGAATAAAGAGAATGAAAGCAGAAGAGGAAACATCATTTGAAGACAGGTGGACGCAACAGGGGTGACTCCTGGTTTCTTGGTGGGTTTTCTGATTAGATCAATTGTTTGTGCACAGTAGTTCTCAGCTGGGCTTTTTCCAATCTTTTATCATTTCTGATGGTAAGCAGACAGCAGGAGGTATATGTAGCACGTGCTTGGCACCAGTCACATTTCCTAACAAGAAGATGGATTTTTTTCTGAAGCTCTGCGTATAGCAAAGTGATGTTGGCAGAAGTTAAAGCCTCTACACATAACGAAGCTTCTCAATCAGCCTAGTTCCCTCAAAATAAAAATGACAAGGAAGGATGATTTCTAATTTTCAGAAGTTAAAGAGGAACTGAAGAAATATAACTAATATGGTGGAATTTAATTTATTGACTTGCAAAGGCAGAAAATAAAACCATTTTGAAAAGAAACACTACACATTTCTCTGAATTAGTATTTTTGTTGCTACGTCATTGCAAAATATAAAGAATGTGCAGCATTGGCCCACAAATTTGTATCCTCTTTATATAAAACTTACGTCTTCTTTATACAAAATTTATGTTCTCTTTATCTAAAATTCAATAGAGCTGTTAGTGGTTTCAGAAAATTCTCCCACAAAGGCATATTTAATTGCAAGTCTGCCAAATGGGAGTTTCGTTTTCTCTTGAAGAACCTGTTTCAGGCAGGGTATTACATTAGTAGGATCTCTAATCTGATCCTGCATGGAAGCTCATATATCCCTGGGAAAAGGAAAAGACAGCATACACTGTTTGAAAACAAACGTTCAATAAAAGCAAACAAACCCAAGAAATTGGAGTGAATGGAGAAGGATCCATCTGTATTAGGGCTTCCTATAGCAGCTGTCACTGATCAGCCAACATTGTAACTTCTAAGGTGCTGCAAAATTGGAGTGGATCCCAAAATCCAAGGGAAGATTGCAGTCTAAATGGGAAAGACAGAGGGACGTATTTCACAGCTGTCATCCAGACAAAAAAGATATTCCATTCCTTACTCCAGATGGAGAGCAGCTCACATTTTGATGCAGGGAGTGAGAGGGTGACTGAAATGCAGGGATTCATTCATGAGTTGCATATACAATGCAGCTCTTTTGAACACCTTGCAGTAATGTACAGGGAAAGGCAGGGGGAGCATCAGCATGATTAATCCCCTCATGTAGGAAACACAGAGGTCACTGCAGGGAGCACTGTTACAGGATACATGCCTCACATTCACAGCATGTCTGTTTTGCTTATACATTTATTTTTAATAAATGCCTTAACATTAACTATGGCACTTTAACTGCAGGAAACCCTTCTCTAGTTGCAACTTTCTGCCTCTGTTGACACAATTTCTTAATTAAGTGCAAGATTTACCCAATAATATAAATATTTTTATAGAAAGGCATGCAAGAACAAAAAGGAAAAATTATTTATATAAATATATTGGGGAGGGTGACAGAAATGTCAGTAACAAAAAGTCTTAACAATGCATCATGCAAAAAAAAATTGAGAACTATACTTGGGGTGCATCAGGCAGAGCATCATCAGCCAGTCAAGGGAGGGGATTGTCCTGCTCTGCTCTGTACTGGGGCGGTCTCACCTTGAAAACTGTGTGCAGTTTTGGATGCCACAATATAACAAAAATATTAAGCTAAAGGAGGGCCACAAGAATTGTGAAGGGCCTTGAGGGGAAGCTATATGAGGAGCAGCTGAGGTCACTTGGTCTGTTCAGCCTGGAGAAGAGGTGACTGAGGGGAGACCCCATTGCAGTTACAGCTTCCTTGTGTGGGGAAGAGGAGGGGCAGGCACTGATCTCTTCTCTGTGGTGACAGTGACAGGACCTGAGGGAATGGCCTGAAGCTGAGTCAGGGGAGGTTTAGGCTGAATATCAGGGGAAAATTTTGCACTCAGAGAGTGGCTGGGCACTGGAACAGGCTCCCCAGGGAAGTGGTTACAGCACCAAGCAAGACGGAGTTCAAGAAGCACTTGGACAACACTCAGGCACATGGTGTGACTCTTGGGGTGTCCTGTGCAGGGCTCGGATTTAGACTGGATGCTCCTGATGGGTGCCTTCCAACTCAGTATATTCTATGATTCTTGATTCTATAAAATGTACATTAAGTGGACAGAAGTTGCTATAAAGGTTTGTAAAGAGCAACTCACCATGCAATATACTGCCAATGTAATGAAAAAAAGAACCCTGTGTATTTTCAAGAGGTGTTTTTAACATCCAGAGCATTTCAATACATTTATTTTACTGAAAAAAATCATAATATTCATGCAAAACATACAAAAATTAAAGTGAAATAGATCTTGATTATTCTGCCTGAGTATATTGACTTTGTAGAGCACATCCTGTATATTCTATGTGTTTTTACTATTCATACCATTTGATATGTGTTTACAAGATATGATAGTGTTCCACTCAGCTCACCTCTCCCTAGGTGCTTGTAAACTAACATACTGATCTAACAATAGACATTAAATATGACAGTTTGGGGATCTGCCTTGGGGAACTCAAACGCTTCTATTTTATTTCATGAACACTTTGCAAGCTTGTACCCTTGTTTATGGTTTTTATTGCAACCTTGCATTGTTTGTCTTGCTTCAAGGAAAGGAGATACTGATATATGAGGGGCGGTTCGTGTGTGCTTCTCTCCATTTTCCCTAAGTATAAAGTCAGATTAATGTACTAAAGGTTTTGCTAGAAGCCTGCCTGTCCCTGACTGAAACTGTCACAGGCTCTGCAGAATGAAATGGCAGCATGGGAGAAATGCAAAGGGAATGTGCACAAGCAGTTATGAGACAGAGTCTCAATGCAGCTCTGGAGGGAAAAAGGAACAGCACCCCAGAGCTCAGCACTCCAGAGAGACCTCAGCCTTGGCCTTTATATCCACAGGAGTCCTTGAGTGCTGGTAAGGGTCAGGCCAGAGCACCCAAGGGTTTGGGCATAAGTCAGGGAGCTCTGGAAGATCTCCTCAGTGCTAGAGGGATGGTTATGAGAAGAGATCAGGATAGCAGGATGCCTCCACTAGAGTAACTGCAGTCCAACAGCAATGCCTGATGCAGCAAGCTCTGGAGTCATCTTGCAGAGAAGAAGTTCCCAGTAGTGCACTGTAACCCTACCAGAAACTCCTTTATCTCAGGGAACTGCTCTGTTCTTATGATCATTAGCTCATTGCAGCTGTGTATCTCTATCTGAACAATTTATTTCCTCCCTAAAAAACTCTAAAATGTGGATGCATAATGACAACAAAATCCAAGAATTTGCAGTGCTTTATGCATGAACATGAGTTCTTGCATTTCAGCCTGCGTGACACCCAACAAAAAGCTGCCTCATATCCACCAGCACCTCCACCTTATTTCACTCTCCATGCTCACATCTCTGCTTGCAATGCAGCCTCTCAGATAACCACTGACGCCTCTATAAGTAGAGTCCTTTGCTGAAGACCTGTTAGCCTCCAACAGATCTGTGATTTTTGGTAGAGAAAGAAAAACAGGCAGCCATCACACAGTATTGCTTGGGTACACTTGATCTCTGAGAACTGCCAGGATATAACCCACAGCTCCCCCACTGATGATGACGCTGTTAGATCCCTGATGCACAACTAACAGACAGTTTAGAAGCGAGTGACTGTGGCCCCAAGGAAAACCTGAAAGCAGACAACCAGAATTGCTGCAGTGCAGCAGCTCTGGGCCCAGGACTGTGATGGCAAGCTCATCGCACAGCAGCAGTGGGCCTGGGGATGAGAGAGGGCTGTGGGCGGGCGTCCACTGGTCAGACAGCAGGAACCCCCAGCGCCACAGAGAGCTGCCAAAGAGGCTGGGAGTACCAAAGAGCTAAACCACCACAGCCATAGAGGTGCTGTACATACAGCCAATGGGATTCACGTGCCTCACATTCATGTTCTACGTAGGCAAGAGAGAGAAGTAGGCACCCAGAGAGAGACATCCAGATGGGTTTCTGTGGCAGACAGATGAGCCATCTCTGAAAGCCTGTTCTCTCCACTGACTGCAAAGGCTGACTACACAGGATCCACAGAAGTGTATTCTGTGGCTCGAAAGAATAGAAAATTATTTCACCAAAGTTAGCTGGACTCTGTTTTTCAAATATATACCTCACCCAGGACTTCTAAATATTCTGAATTTTGAAAACAAATTGTTTATTTCTGCTGGTTTAAATACTACAGTTACCCACCAGTCAGTTTCATATTTTGCTTCTTTTACATTACATGATAATAAGCATGAAAGATTTTTATTATAATATTTATATTTACACACATTTATCTAGCCTACACATAAACACGTGAACGTGGATTTTTTAAAATTGTTTTTCTCAGCCTTCCTTGTCAAGTATCATCGCTGTTTTAAAGAGTATCCATGTGAATATTTGCATTTGAAAGTGTGCTACTAGAGATTTACAGCATGCTTTCATATGCTGTATCTCAAATGCATGTAATGGTATACAACTTGTTTTAGTCAGTAGACTTGAGCATAGCATGTTTTATATTTTGCTGAGTTCCTCTGAAACCTTTGAAACAGCAGTCAATTACCAGTGATTTCAAGGTGCTTTGAAATGGACTTGGTATTATCTTATTAAGAGAAGTGGCCAGGTTTAGTTCTATTTTAAAATTCTCCCTAGGTTGGAAGGCACAGTAATAGCACTGTCACTCTGAGAAATGCCGTACACCTCACCTGGAAAGACATGTTTGGAGATGTAACACACACATTTGGAAAGAAAACCCTGTAATTACTGTAAAAGTCACAAGTACTGTGAGGTTGGAAGCAAAGAGTAGAAGATATGGTGGCTGACCTCAGACTTATTACCTGCTTCATCCTGCTGTATCATCCACTTCTACCTAGGCTGATGTTCATATTTCAAGCTCTGCATGGAGAGTGGAGGCTAAATCCCCAAGTCCCTCACCAAAACTGATGTTAATTTAACTTAATCTTCTGCCAGAGGTTCTTGCTGTTCTTTTGCCTGCAAGGTAGGAGAGCATGCTCCTGTCAGATCCCTTTACCCCACTCTAGATTTGTGTTCAGTGATCTGGCAACCTCCCCACCTTCCCTTCCACAGGAAAGGACATAACTGCTGGCATGCCCCTTGCAGAGCTCTGCGCCTCTGCTGCTCTGCATGGCCCCCCCTGGACTCCCCTCAGCACCTCCATGGCTGCTGGGAATGCCACCAGCAGCCTGCAGCACTCTGACTGCCACCCTCCCATCCAGGACAAAGCTTCATCTCAGCTTCTGCCTCACACTTCTTGCCCATATACCTTCATTCTTCATTCCTGATTCATTATATTGCACTTAAATTAACAAAACAAAATAAGGAACAGAAACTATTCAGAGAAGAATCCACATAATTTCATAGCATGTATGTGCCTTCCGCACACTTTACCAGCCATGTTTTCATTTAGATCACTGCCAGAAGTACTGAGCAGCTTTCAGTCAATAACCAGTCTCTGCAGATCCCCCCCAGGAAAAGACACAGTCAAACCTGCAAATGAGACAGTTGTTTATCCCTTCTAACACAGTTGTAGGTTTTAATCAAAATACCCTGTGATACCAAGCCAAATACTTCCAAGAAATGAAATTGCTCCTGTATCCACACAATTGTTTCCATCAACCAATCTATAGTCCTGTCAAAGAAACATAACAGGTTTATTTGACAAGCCTTCCTTGCCATCAAACCATATTGACTGGCATTATTTATGTTTGTTAACCTATTCTTTCTGTTGAGTCTTCCAGGGCAACTGTTCCAGTACTACAATGGAATCCAGACTCATGTAAGACAGGGGGTGTGCATGTGTTCTAGGTCCCATTTTCTACCCTTGACATTTGAACTACATTACAGCACTTTTTCAAGTTTCTGAAGTCTTCTTAGCTCTCCAGGATTTACATTAATGGTTCAGAAGCTGCCTCAGCTATTTCTTCTGTAACTTTTTTTGGGGGGATTACTCAGAACTGACAACCTAGAAAAGCTTGGAAGACTTCCATCATCCAAGGCAGGCTCACAGCTTTCACAGAGAGCTGTCTGCCTTTTGCCAAGACAACAAGCAGTGCTCAGCCACTTCACAAAAAGGGAGAGCTGGGCTGGAGAAACAGGGAGTGCCCTGAAGAGTCAAGGTTGCTGTGCCCATTGTTGCTGCTCCTGTACACACCTCCTCAACAGGAAATGCACTCCTTTATTACCATTTTGCCATTTTCTTCTGAATACAATAATAATTAGTGTAATTATTATGGAAAGAGATCCAAAAAATTGCTGCAGAACATGCACACTTCCAGATGGGTTTCTCAAGGTGAAGCGCTGATGGTAATACAATTGCTACTACACCTCCTAAATAACCATAAATTCAATGGGAGAAAATCAGGCAAGCTAACTTGAGCTCCAGTAGGAGAAATTAAGGAGAAAGAACTCAGATTGTATCACAAGGATAGGGAGGAAATCAAGGGATAATGATTTGTCTTTTGTGTTTTAAATGCAGTATTTTGTCTGTCAGATTCATTCATCTGATACAAAGAAGAGCAATAGCTACACTTCCAAGATAAAATCAATTTTGTATTATCTTAGAGTTGTACAATCTTATTCTCCACAGAGGCCTTAATATGACTTACATACAGCATAATTCTTATTCCAAATCTCTGAACAAGGCTAAATTTTACCGACAGTTCACTGTACAAATTTCAATTTATGGTTTTTCCTGCATTCTCAGAGAGTATAAAATTGTAAAGACCATCTCTGCTTGAAGTAGAATAAGAATTTTGAAATATAATTAAAATAAAGGAGCAAATTAAGACTTGTTTGATTTAATTCATTACCTCAGAGTACTTCTGCTTAAAATATCCTCCTATATTTTATGTCCGTTTTTTAAATAAGTGAAAAAAGGCTTTGTTCCTCAAAAACTCCCAAACCGTGGCCAAGTTAGCCACATTTTAATTAGTTTCTTAATTTATCTCCATTATGAAATAAAATAAGGAAATAACTCTTGTTTCTGTATTCCATTAAAGTGTTTCTGTAAAGTTAAAGACTATTTTGTTTTCATGGCATTCCAAACTTCAAGTAATCTATTTTTGTAAAAGCTAAAAATAATATATCACATTTCAGATTATCTTCATTTGCCAGGTTTTGGCAGAACTCACAAAGGTACAGCAGAATTTGCTGGAAAATTTGCAGAGTTTACAATGCTTAGCCCACTTTCAAAGGGAAAAGTTCATTTCCATTTCCAAAAAGATTGTTTCAGGAACTCCACACTTTTTTCTTCTTCTTCTTCTTTTAGCATGAGGCATTTCAAGCAGTTGAATTTGAGCTTTTTCTTGAGTGAGTTGTCATCACACTGTGTTTCAAGAGTGGCCTCACTAACAAGACAGTAGCCAGCCTATAAAACATTTCATTCATTCCCTCTGACCGAATCAATTCCCATTAAGTCATTTTCATGACATCTCTTAGAGGAAATGGGAATGGAAGGACATCTTCAAGCCACTGGGACAGTGAGCCTCCATGCAGCAGGGTAGAAGGTAACATGTGAAGCACTAATAGGTAAGTTCCTAACCTGGACAAAACTTTGCTTTGAGAGCATGGATAAAGAAAGGTATAGTTAGTAACTTTCATTCAGTGTGTCCAGGGTTTTACTTTTAAAAGGAACTGTTACCAGAAAAAAAAAACAACATAGCAGCAACCATAATCACTCAGTCTCTTGACAGAACAGCCGAGTGGTATATACACAGATGAAATGTGAAATCTTAGGCAGGAACGAGAGCGGGGTATAAAGTCCCACCTTTGTGAACTGTGCTTTCTTAACAATAAACCTGAATTCCTAAACAATGAAATATTTTCCAGAAGATCCTCAGTGATGGTATTTTATGAGGAAAATATGTACAAAGTAAAGTGTAGCACTTAAGTAATGATCAGAAGAGCATTAATTGTAACGAACAGTATAGAATGATGGTATTCTCAAGTCTCCTTGAGGTTGGAGTATCTGATCAGAAGAGACATGTTCCCAGCAACTCCTGCAAGATGCAAAATAGATGCTTTATTCAAAAGAATCTGGCACAGACTGATATTCGTAACAACCACACAGCTTCTCATGAAGTCTGCACTGAAACACCACAGTCCAAGTTGAAGAGCCAGATTATTACTGCCTAGAGCTTTGATCATGGACATTAGAAAGGCACTACCTAAAGGTCAATGTGCTCAAGCCCAGCCACTTGCTGCCAGCCCTGTGGATAACAAAGAGATGTTCCTTCTCCTCTCTTCCCCGGTCTGGCTGCCAGATTCTTTGTCAGAGCCACCACCATGCTTGTGTCATGCTTGTTGCCTCTCTGCTCTAGTGTGCCTCAGTGGACATGGATCAAGAACATGTTTAGAATAATTTCCCTAATAAGCAACTCTATATTTTGCCTAACTGTGATATTATATAGCCACCATCCACTGATTGCTATATGTTTCATTGACAGATAAGAAGGCAAAATGGGAGACATTTATGGGCCCAGGTGCTGCTAGATCCAACACGCCTCTTATTCTCCTCTGATTACCTACTGCAATCAGAAAAACTTCACTAGGGAATTAGGAATGCCTCTTCCATGAAAACAGTTGCATAAAATGAGAATCACAAGCTCATTGCAGTGTACAGGGGCATAGCCTTGGCTTTGGAAATAACGGAGTGAGCAAGGTGACCTGAAGCCCAGTTACCTTAGGCACTCACTTTCAATCTCCTGGACTTCCCCAGATGGAGTTTTCTTCCATACATGCCTGCCTATGCTCTTTCTCACAAAATACACTGGAACATTTCAAAGACCGATAGGAGGTAAGAAAATGGGGTTTTTTTTCCATAGCTGACTAGAGTCAAGCAACCAGCATCTGTCACTGAGGCGAATGCTACTTCTTGATCCCTCTTACTGCAGCTCTTCCATCTTCAATGGGCAATTGTTGGGTTTTTTTCCTTGGGTCATCCTTTTCTTGGTATTTTTTTACCAGAGAAGGACAAATACACAGAATGGGATAGTTAAAAATTAATTCTTCTTCTAGTGCATATGTAACTATTTCAGTGACTATGGAGCACTAAACATTCAGAGAATAGGCAGTCCCTTGCTCAGAGAAATACCCCCAACAACCTGCTTTACCTGGGTTTTTTTCTTGCCCCATTAAGATTTAATTATTTTTGCAAAAGGAGAAACTCCAAAGGACTTCCCCAAAAAGAAAGAACTAAGACAGTCAGACCAGTTTCTGGTAAACTAGAAGACAGGAGACTGAGCCCCTTTAGAGAGGAAAGGGAATTGAACACCTGCATTTAGCTGGGAATGCTGCTGTTGTTTTATTGCTAGAAATTGGGGCTGCTCTCCAGCATGCTTGTTTTGTGCACAGTACTAGTGGGAAAGCAGTTTTGCAGAATGAACCCCAGAGATAAGTAATTGTGTATCTTGTAAATTCCAGGATTTAGGCAGGAGATCACAGCTGCTGCAAAATAACTTCCTACTTCTATCACATCTCCTTGAGGTACAGAGCAATTTGGGCTTTAACAGAAAGGAACTGTCTTTGAAGAGTACAGTTGGAGCATGTTTTGTGGGGTTTGCTGCTCACAATACAAACAGGAGAAGGAAGAGGGTAGTGCAGAAATAAAACCCAACAACCTCAGGAATCAAAATGACGTAGCAGTTTTCTTTCTTTCCCCTGAGGGAAATCTCTATTAGCACAAGGCTGAGTGTCCTTTCAGGAAATGAATGAAGGAACCAGGGCCTTCTGATTCCCATGAGACTGGCTCAGTGAGTTGAGGTCTTTCTATCATTGTTGGAGGGTTTTTTAAATGCCCACAAGAATTTTTGCTAAGTCAGGGCTCAGGTTAAGTATATTCCTTGCTTGATTTCATCCAGGCTCTGATGAAATACCCTCCAGTCTCATCATCTCCTGTGCCTTGGTCTACACACAAGCTAGTTAACATTTCCAGTGTGGTGCAACACAGTGCTCTGTAAAGGAAGACTGAGTGGAACCGATAGCAATCAAACTGTATTTTACAAATCTTTCAGCATATATAGCAAACATAAGTCAGAAAAAAACAGGCTATGAGGTATATTTACCCATACTCTAGGTTAAATCTACAATAGAAAATCCCACTCAGAACCTATTTCCTTATTTGAAGCTTAAGAAAATAGCACACAATCCACATGATATCATACATTCACTGACTGGATAATAGCTGGGGGGAAGACAGCTCGCATAGAAATAGATGAGAAGTAGTGGTGAATTCTGCGACAGGTACCTTTGCAAGAGGATATATACATTTATACATATATATACACATTTAAAAAGTCTACTAGCAGTAGCTATTTGGACTAATTAAAGTACCCTAAATCCTAAAAGCTTCAGACTACCTAGGTAGAATTTAACGAGGCAAAGCTAGACTCTAGGAACATGGTTTAATGATGGAATTGGCAGTGTTAGGTTAATGGTTGAACTCAATGATCCTAAGTCTTTAAATGATTTTGTGATTCTACCTCTGCAAACATGCCATCTAATTCTGTTAAGTAAGCAATCAGGAACCACAACATCTGAGTTGGATTATATTATTTGAGTACAGGGTACAGCCTGACCATTTATGACAAAATCTGCAAGTCACTTTTCTGTTAAAAGTTGATGGACATATATAGAGATTTTTTAAAAAGGCTATGCTTATTTTAAGTGTTTAAAAAGAAACAGTCATTTGAAACCTCTGGTCTTTCAGGTATTTTGTTTTTGGTATTTGTTTAAGATCCTTTCTTTCATTTACACAAAAGTGTATATTACTGTGGTTTGGCATGGTATATGGGAGTGGTTACTTGTAAAAAAAGTGTAAGATTATAACAAGACAGTTTATCAAAACTTTGGAACATGACACAGATTGCAAAGCAAGGTCATTATCTAAGTGATGAACTTCTTTATAAAGCATCAGTCAGACTCAACAGAGAGTCAGTTAAACTTCTGTATCACTGGAGTTGTTCATTTGAGTCTGTTTCAACTGCATTGAAACAGTACCAATATCAGTAGGTTCTAGCTACTGTGCCAAGCTTTGCTTCAGGAAGTGTTGCCGCAGTCAAAATGCGTGGCTTTCCAAGGGAGTTCACAGCCTGTGCAGCCCTCAGACAGCACTTCACAAAATCTACAGTAAATACAGAGTAATAATTGTAAGAGAGAATTTAAGGCTCAGAAGGAGAAAGACTGGCTGTACCACCAAAGATAGATGCATTCCTGATGGAAAGTTCTGATCTGGCCACCACAAAGAGAAAACATGCTGACTGCAACAGGTAAATAACAGCCAGGCAAGTCTGAAGCAGCATTACCTCTCTGCTCTTTTGTGCCATCCATCCATAACTTCTATTCTTCCTGGGCACAGGGCAGTGGCTGAGGCAGGGCAACTGCATGGAATGTATCCACGCTCTCCTCCACACACCCAGCAGAAAGAGAGAGAATAGTGGAGCACAGCAAAGCCCTCGTGCAGCTCAGGGAGCATTTGTGCAACCCAAAGTGCTGCATGTTAAGATCCAGGAAGTGAATTAGGGCCCATTTCCTAAGCTCACAAGGAAGGGCTGGTGTTTAGAGAGCAAGTTTGGCTTCTGTCCCTGACGAAAGGACCAGCCCCAGGATCAGCTCACAGAACTTGACTACATTTACCTCAGCTGCTGAACATGAAACACATGCAAGGCTTTCGGTGGACTGCAGAGAACCAGAGCCACTGTCCCTTGCTTTACCCAGGTCATTACCACCCCCTTACTGTGTGTCCTACAGTGCTGGGAGAGAGGTCAGATCCTTGTGCTGGCTTGCCCCATACTCACTGTCATAAAAATGGGGCTTCCATTCCTCCATGGTGTCCTGAAGGTGCTCCTCAGGACCAGCAAAGCCAAGGGCTCTGGCCACGGTGCGCTGCACACCAGCAGAGCTGACTGCACCCACCGGTGACAGGCCCTAGAATAGGCACAGATTTGTGCTGAAATTACCATGAAAAATGGAAACAGTCTGCCCCAAGCCTACAAGGCTAGTGAATCCTAAGTAAAATGTTTCAGAGATTTGACACATCCTTGCAACCCAACAGATATTTTGGAAATCAAAACCTGCAGTTTCTCCTAGTTTCACTGCTCAGACACAAAACTGAATAGCCTTTCTTGGTACATATCGTAAGGTGGCTCTTGCCTCATTTTAAGGCCATTTATATTCTCCGCCTCTACCTGCCTCCCGTGCTGCAGCAACACAATCATTTCACCTGTCCACTGAGCAAGACACCAGCTAAGATCACCTGTGACATCTCATCAAAGTTGCCCAAGACCTGGCACTTGGCTCACCACTTGCTGGGGGTATCCACACCCCTCAGGTTCCCAACACCAGGTGCCCAAAGACACCCCACCAGGCCTTCAGCTCCCTTGTCTGACATTTGCAGCTCCAGCACAGATCCTGCACCAACCCTGGGGAGATGTTATGGACACCCTCAAGCATCTTTAGAGCACCCAGAAGACATCAGCAGCTGGGGTGAGCCATTTTGTTTAACAGCCCTTGTGTTAACCTGACCCTGCCCTGAATTCACCCACTGGAATACTTTAAAACTCCTGGCACCTAAAGGATTCTGAAGCAAGGGGTATTGCAACATATCCATTCACAATAGGCAGAGCTCTCGCCTTTCACTTCTCCAGCCTGCCACCTGCAAGTTCAAGCTGATGCTCCCTTGTTTCTATGTGAGGAGAAAGACGTTTCCTTGCTCACCTTTTTCCTATCACTTGTGACTTTTAGATCTCTCCCGGCATTTTCTTTCCCAGCCTGACCCATTCCAGGCTATGTAACCTTTTAGAAGTTATTCCAGATCATTCTCTATCCTTCTTTCTTTTTGCTGTGGTTTGCCCACTTCTGCTAATTTTTTTTCATACCAGCTTAAGGAAAATAAAAACATCTGCTTGGTTTTTATCAGTGATATATTAGCTGCAGCCTTTATTTGAATAATTCCAAGCTTGATTGCTATTTATTATTTTTAAAAGGAATGGGTGACTAATGGGCTTAGTCCTCTCTATAGTTTGCATCTGTGGTGAATTTCTGTGTGACTGGATTAGAATGCAACAGGAGAAGTAAATATAGGGATCTGTTGTTGAAGTTTATGGTATGCGCACCAAAGAGAAAAAGTCCTTTGTATTGGCCATGAGGATAAAAAAAATCCATGTTCATAGTCCTGGAAACAACTTGCTTCTGCCTGAAATTTTGACTGTCACAGTACAACTGCCTAACCAAAATGAGACACATATCCATGTTCTACTTCAACTGACAGTGGACTTATCAACTCTTGTGGAACTTTGCTGTAAGCTTTTACTCCTCTGGTCAGAAAAAGCCATAATATGACCCTGGAAGGTAACTAACATATAAGCTGTATAACATGACGCTATGGTGAAGAAAAAGCACTTTAGCTGCATCATGTCATAAACTAGGTGAGATTAACCACACCAGAGATGTCATTTATCCTCAAGATATTTCAACTTTTGAGAAAAACCCATAGTGATTTATCCCTACAGTGACTTTACCTCAGGATGGTTTGTGTCAATCAGTTACTCCGCAGCAAAAGCATGTTTTTCAAGCCAAAACTGCATGCAGTAGCCAAGGACAAAGAACAGATATGAAGACAGCAATCAACCGCTCTTTGGTGTTTGCTGAGCAGTCAAGCCTGGCTGGCAGTCATACACAAGGCAAGTATTGATGTGCAAACAGCACTTTGCACTCAGGTCTAATTTATATATTTAAATAGAAAACACACATTCCACTAAATCTGTTATGTGCATGCCCTTCCCCTGCAGCAAAAATTTACTCTTGCAAAGTAAATTTATCTGATCGCAAGACAAAGGTTCCATAACACATTTGCCAAAAGCAAATACAAAACACTGGCCCTGTCCCCAGTTTTACTTGGTGCTTTTCTTTCTAAAGAAACACAATGTTACAAACTCTTCCTGAGTTTCATCATTTTTTTAAAAAAATTATTTCTATGGCTGGAGTAATTCCTGCAGCAGTTTATACCCCCCCTTCCCCCACATCAATTTCCCTTCCCCAACCTTAGGAATATCCTAGCAAAGGTGATGATAGCCATGGGGAGATTCCCCAAAGGTTGCTCTGCCATGACATACAGTGACACACAGAGAAAGTTCAGAACCACTGATTTGAGTGTTAAATGGTTTGGGAGCAGGGTGAGGATGGAAAACCTGTGAGTTGCTTAAGCTCTGCTTAAGCCCTTAGAAAGCATAGACTGGACCCTGAGCCTTCAAACTCACAGGCTTCTTACTTTGCTTGGCTCTTGTAGTTAGCAGTGAGTTCTGGGCATCAGGATGACTGCATGCATTCATACCAGGTGCTAGATATTTTGTCAACTAAGCTACTAGATCTATAGCTGTAAAGTATCTGATGCTGAACATAATTACAAGCTGAAAGATAAAACAGTACAAAATACCATTCAAAAGCTTCTGTACACTGGGGTCACATATTTACAAACAGTAAACTGAAAGCATGACTTTTGAAGTCATTGTATGTTTGCTGTTGGTCTACTCCAGAGAAACCACAGCATCTGGCAGTTATGTGCATAGGCATCTACAAAATAACATTGAAAATATTAATATTTTCATCCAGGTCAGCAAGAGTGGCTACAAAAGAAATATTAGAAAAAAACCCAATGGAATAAAGAAGATGGCTTTCAAGATTACATCTACCTTACATTCAAGTATATTTAAATGGCTGGTCTTGGAAAAGGTCATGGTCTTTATGAATCATTCATACTGTATTTTTTACTGGATTACTTTGCATGGGATGACGTGTATCTTCCTCCTTATAAGGACATGTATTTACATCTCAGGCTCAGCCTGTGAATGCAAGGCTCTCTGGTAATTTAATTCCTTAAATCACTGCAAAGGAAAGTAGTCCGCTCATGCTAACGGCAATAGTTTACTTACAAAGCAGACCAGGAACTGAGAGCAATTAAAACCAATACTGAAACTAATACAGTATTTCTAAGTTAGTGAATCGACAATATAAAGGAAACAATAAACTTTACCCAATCTGAAGCATGTATCTGGAAAATAAGAGCTTGGGTTAATTTTCTTTGGTATATTCAAATTCCTTTCTATGAAATTCCTGTTTTACCACCTCAATTCCTCCAGGAATACTTCTGATATCAAAATATATTCTGAAAATATATGTGCCAAATAATTTAAAATGCAATTTTTTATTGCATGCATCATATTTTCACTTTTCCTATTAATTTGTCACCATTGTATGATTATTATGTGTAATCAGAAAACAAAGTCAACAGCTAGAAAGCAGATGGCTTAAACAGGATTTGAAAATGATGCTGTGATGAGTTAACGTCTCTTCTACATTTTTAGACACACCTACATATTCATAAACAGATACTATAGAAATATTGACCAATAAAAAATGACACACAAAGAAAATGGAAAATATAGAGCTGCAAAAGATCTACTGTATGCACCATGGATGATATTTAAATTTATTTACAGCTAATGTAGTTTATAATCCATTTCGTCAGGTACCATAATCCAAAATTGTACTTCAGATACTGCTTTCCTACTTCAGCACTGTTAATTAATTACCAAACAAAACAAAACAAACAACAAAAAAAGCCTTACACCTGGTTCAGTTGAAGCATTTTCCGAATTACAATAACATATTGATTGTTTCAATGTAATAAAACTAAATCAAATCCCAACAGCAGATGAATACCTAAAATGGACTTCAGGCTCAGAATGGCTTATTTTGCTTCTTGAATTGTGAGTTCAGGGGGAAAAAAAAACTTACAGTGGAAAATTTTTATAATTTTGTATAATTAAAATGGTTTGATCCATTAAAAAAAACTCCAAAAGCTCAAAGAAGTATGAATAACTAAACACACACCTCCTCCCCTTCCCCAATACTCCCTATCCCCTTGTAAAAAATTTCCTACTAGGATGCCCTGGTTTTGGCTGGGATAAAGTTAATTTTCTCCCTAGTTGCTCGCACAGTGCTGTGTTTTGAGAATAATGTTGATACAACACGGATGTTTTAGTTATTGCTAATAGTGCTTACTCCAAGTCAAGGACTTTTCAGTGTCCCATGCTTTGCCAGTGAGCATGTGCACAATAAACCACGAGGGAGCATAGCCAGGTGAGCTGACCCGAACCAGTCAAGGCGATATGCCAGAGCAGGGAACACAATCCTCAGTATATAAACTGGCGATATGCCAGAGCAGGGAACACAATCCTCAGTATATAAACTGGCGGGGAGTTAGCTGGAGCTGCCGACGCCTGCTGAGGGACGGGATGGGCATCAGTCAGGGGGTGATGAGCAGTTGTATTGGGAATCACTTATTTCTCTTGGGCTTTAGTCCTTTCTCTCCTTTTCATTACAATTATTATCATTATTATTGTTATTACTATTTTTGTTATTATTATCATTAGTATGATCCGTATAATTATTATACTTTATTTTGCTTCAAATATTAAACTGTCCTTATCTCAGGCCCCGGAGTTTATCTTTTCCCTTCCCGATTCTCCTCCACCCGGGATGGGTCAGGGACGGGCCCGGGTTTACACCGGGATCCGGGGAAGGTGGAGCGGCGGGGCAGGGTGAGGGCGGGGTTTACACCGGGATCCGGGGAAGGCGGAGCGGCGGGGCAGGGAGAGGAGAGGGCCGGGTTTACACCGGGATCCGGGGAAGGCGGAGCGGCGGGGCAGG
>VYZT01017207.1:48613-86215 GCA_013400735.1 Pomatostomus ruficeps
TCCCGGCACAAATCTGCCCCCGATGGGCCGCGACCGGACACCTCTGCCCAGCCGGGGGGGGTCTCCCCACCGCAGCCACGGCCCACGGCAGTGATGGACGCGGGTCACGGGCCTGGGGCTGTGCTGGCTGTGCGCTGCATGACAGAGGGCGAGGAAGGAGAGCTGAGGGAGGTTTGGGCTGTGCCACTGCCCGGGAGCAACAAGCACTGGATGATCTCCCCGCCCCAGAAGCCGTATCGCACATGGACCACAGCACCGCGCTGAGTCCTGGATGTCATTGTGTGCTGTCAGCCCTTTGTCTTCTCCAGAAACACAGGCTGCTGTCCCTGAGCCGAGAGCTCAGACTCCGAGCTGTCCCCACAAGCACAGCCTGCTGTCCCTGAGCCGAGAACAGTCCCCGAGCTGTCCCCACAAGCACAGGCTGCTGTCCCTGAGCCGAGAGCTCAGACCCCGAGCTGTCCCCACAAGCACAGGCTGCTGTCCCTGAGCCGAGAGCTCAGACCCCGAGCTGTCCCCACAAGCACAGGCTGCTGTCCCTGAGCCGAGAGCAGTCCCCGAGCCGTGCCCGTATCTGAGCCTTGCACGACCCTGCAAGGACCCGCACGCAGCAGCAGTGGGCGAACCCGGGGCTCTCCTCCTCATGCATCAGAGGAGGAGAAACCCTAAGGTGAGGAATGAAGAGCAATGAGGGACGTATGTAAAAAATGCAAAAGACCATCCCATCCAAAAAAAAAAAAAAACAAAAAACACACCCCAACAAAAAAAAAAAAAAAAAAAAAGAGAAGGGAATAGGTTTTCAGTTCTTGCAGTATGCGCATAAAGCAAAAATAAAACCATGGCTCCAAGAAGCCTTTAATTTAATTAAGCATAGCAGTGTTGCATGAAACAAGGAACACAGGGACACATGCAGCATGTTAACAACCACACTATGAAAAAGCTTTTTCATATATTCAACTTTGCTGTTATAGACTGCAAATGTTTATTAACAATTCCTTTTCTCTTTACATGCAAGATACAGGAAAAAGAGACAATATAATTGAATCATCTAATCATTCATTCACCAGATAGGATGGACGTTATTTACTGGAAAGACATATAAGGGAATAGACTAAAAAAGACCTGAGCTTGTTTAGAAAAATCAGCATAGCAACCTAGGATAATCAGCATGGCAATATGGGAAACCAGAAGTCAAGTGAGTAGAAAATGCAGGATATTGCTATGCTGATCCTCTGTAGAGCCCAAGAAATAAAAATAAATAAATAAAGGATAAAGGTGCATCTTTTGAAAAGGATGTTTAACTTCTGTTTGGAATTTTTTAAACAGAAACCCACATGATAAAACAATATATATGATACATTCACAGTGAATCTGAGACATCTGAAATGCATCACACTCATAGAACTGACCCCATATGTGTGTGCTCCACTGAGCTGACCCGTGGACATGGCAAGGCCTTGCATCACACAGACAGCTGGGAAATAAGCTGCCATTATTTGTACAGCATTCAAGGAATTTACACTTTGGCTTTATTCCACAGTGTTAAGCAATGCAGAACTTCTACTCCAAGTCATGGTCCAGATGCTCCAAATCAACAACATCCATGATCCCGCAGTTAGGCTTCCTAAACCATGTCCAAAGAAATTTGAGATACCTAAGGATAGGTGTCACATAAGCCAGCACATTAGAGTGAACAACTGAAGATTATGGAGATGGCTGAATTTTATTCTTTTTTAATTATTATTTTTTTTCTCTGGAATTCAAAAACTTTTGAGAAAACAGTGGAAGGAACTTACTTTAATTTGGGGATTGAAGCACTAATCCATGAGCCCCAGAGTTGCATCAGGAAATACTTCTCTTTCTTTCAAAAACTGCAAATTTCTCTTTCACAAAATGCTCAGTGAAATTCCATTTGGTAGTGGCAAGATGTGGGTTCCAGAGACTCAATTCTCCCTGCAAATAGGGCCACTTCAATACAGGAACAGGTGGAGCCTCACCAACAGAAACTCTTTATATTTTAAAATTTTTGGGGATTTGTACATCTATCTCCTGCCTACAGCCCTTGGAAGATATAGCTCTTTACATATAGACAGAGCTACCTGAAGGATAGAGCTGCCTTGTAAATCTGTACTTCCATTTACTGGGAACACCTCAAAATGCTTCGAATGCAGTGCAGTGTGCACCAGTACTGAACTGTCATCAGCATCTTAGCAAACCTGAAGCCTACCTCGGTCTTCTCTGCCTTGATTTTGTTGGGATGGCATTCCCTCAGCTCACAGTGTTGGCAGGGGGATCAATACCATGGGGGCTGGATGAAGCTCAAGCATGAGTTGAACACCTTTTAAGAATGTACAGAAGAACTCAGAAACTTGTGCAAGAAAGTAGACTAGGTTGTCTTCTCAACTACACCACCCCAAAGGCAAATTAAGATCGGGAACCAGTCATGTTTAAGGTAAAGGCACCCTGAAGGATGCAGAGGTTATTTTTATATGTATATATGTATGTATATATATATATATATTATAATAAATGTGCATTTATGTTCTTTCTTCCCGAAATACTGCACCAGAGCAGGTTTCAGGCTCCTACAGGCAAGAACTGTGGATGTGCAACAATGATAGTCTTGATCGACTCCTAAGTGTAGCACACAACAGCGTAGACACAGCCAAAACCACTCATCTTAGATATGTAGGCATTCAAATCCTAGCCAAGATCTTTGGTTTGATTTACAACAGGAGTAGGGCATTTTTTACTTTAGCAAAATGAAATTAAGTCAAATAAAAACAAGTTAATTCCTGATCAGAAACCAGTAAAATACTCTTTTCCATACCCTTTAGAAATTAAATGTTTGACTGGCCTGTTAGTACTCAACACTGATTTGCAGCTCATCTTCTCTCAGCCTAATAAACGCTGTTTGTAGATACCAGCTCAGTTTGTATGATATTGGAGAATTCATCCACGCTTCCCACCACTTCTAGTCTATCCAGGGTGGTCTACATTCTTGATTAATGTTTATTTCCCCACTGCTTTGCTCTGTTGGTTCACAGAGAAAAGGCACCAGCTTACCTGAGCTACCAGGATTAAAGGATAAAGTGACAATTCAGCTTGCTCAGAATTCTGCCTCACAGTGACAAAAATCAAGCACACATATCAAAGGATTTGATGCCGAATAGAATGTTCTGCCCCAAAGGGTAGAAAATCATAAAAGCAGCATTAACCAACTGTGCTGCCCACAGACCCATGTCTACCAGCAGTGGGGAAGGAAGCTTAAGGTGAGCTCAGAAGTACAGAACCTACAGCTTTGAAACTGGAGGACAGTCCAGGAGGGGGGTGAGCACAGCCTGTCCTACACTTGCAACATGGAGTGCAGAGACCCACGGACTGGAGAACAGGGTGGGTGTGACCCCTCTGTCAGGTGGCAGCAACCAGCCCCTAACCTGAACACTCTGCAGGTCCTGCATTACTTCTCTGTTGGGCTGAAATACCAGATTTTAGGTCAAATCACTGCAGAAAATGCACCTAAGTGTAGAGAAAGTGGGGCTGACAGGCCAAAAGGATGGTGGAGAGGAGGTCATTTAGCACCTGGCTGCCCCTGGGTTGCAGCATCTCATCCCTCTGGTCTCATAGGCAGCATTTCACACTCTCTTCAGGCTGCCTTTGTGGAAAGGAGTGAGAAAACCCAGCCCCAGGCAGCTGCAGTTCCAAACCACAGCCGACCCCACCTTTTCTACAGCCTCTCACAGAAAGCGGGGTGCAGGACAAGTACAGCTTTTCCTGCTCCCATGTACTGGCAGGAATGTCTCCCACCTGTGGAGGCTTTTTCTTTTACCTCTGTCCCACCACGGCTGGAGACATGCTTGGAGCACAAGGAGCAATGTTAGCAAAACCAGTAATTCCTTGCTAAATTTTTAAATGCTCTTATTTATATTATTGTTTGTATTATTATTTATTGTTTTAAATAATAAATTTGATTTTTTATAGGATTGCATTAACTGGGTTAGCTTACTTAAACTGGATTTATTTAGTGGGGCTTCCCAACTCCTCATGACCCTCGACACAGAAGTAGCTGAGACCAATAACCAATTTCAGGCAGGAGAGGAAAATAAAGACAAGATAATGCCTTTTGTGAATGCTTCACTATTCAGAACACTACCAAATAACACGGCAAGATGATGGTTTTGCTTCAAAATAAAACTTCAGAATAAAATAGAGACAAGGTGTAATCATACCATATGAGAATATTTTCAAATCCAGAGCAAAGGGAGGTCCCTGCCATATGTATCTAAATCTTGCAAAGGTCTAAAATGTAGGTCACATCTATTTAGGACACTGAGCATCCCCTTTGGCTAGTTCTACATGGCTTCACACTGAGGTACTTGAAGAGCTGTTTGGTTCACCGTGCTACTTAGCATCCAATTCTGAAATACTATTCCCTCGCCCCAGGTGATGTATAAAGTTTCTATGGGCTTCTTCTGAGGACTGGAGAGTACTTTTGGGAGATTTTGGACCGAAAAAGAGGCACTGCAGTGCTGGGGATGGGAGTGCACACGTCTTTCACAGATGTTTCCCTGAAGTCTCTCAAAGTGCTTCATTGGTAAGGGTGCCTGAGTGTGCTAATTTTTCTGAATAGCACACAGTTCCTTCATGTAATGGAGAGTCTCGCCAGTTTTACCTTGACTATTAACTTATTAATATTTGGGTCAAAACCTAGGAAAATTCAACAGGATTATAAAGCATGATTTCTCATAGACATATGCATGGCGATTTCTTCATCCTGAACTTTCTTATTCCTTCAAGCTGTCAAGATTCACTGAATTCCTCCACACAGTTGTTATATCAAAGCTTTGGCACCAACCTATGAATCAAAGACAGCATTCAGTCCTGTGTATATTCTTTGCTTGATGCTAAACCCCCTGCTGATTCAGGAAAATATAGAGGTAAATTTAGAGGGTCATTTGTTTAAAGTTTTCTTTGAAGACAAAGAATATGTAGTAACTTAGAAAATACAACCAATGCATCTAAGAACTGAACACTAAAGCATGCACCAATCGGATGTTTTTACGTTACTTTAAGCTAATACATTACTTAATTGCTTACTATTCTTTGAAAGACAAAGCATGAGAAATTTTGAAGTTGAAAATGCAGGAGATAAAAGAGAATGGAAAGCATCTCATCCTTAAACAGGATTTTAGAACTATCAGATTTAATGTAGAATACTGATATTTTAAGCTCATTTTTTTACATGGCTGTCTGGGGTCTTGTTTTCAAACTAGAGAGTAATTTGGACATTATTTTGGACTATGACTCAAGCAGAAGTGTAACTACAAATCAAAGGTTCTTTCTGGGTGTTTTTGGTAATGTGTGTCAGAAAAGACAAGTATAAATAGGGAACAGTGATCTTTGCTTTTGTGAAATAAAGTTTTCTGCCCATTTGATAACTTGTGGTAACAAAGGGACTGAAAATACATGCCCTCAATGCTGATAGGGAAGGCAGAAGGTATTTTCCAATCCTATTTGCAGAACACTATGTCTGTTTATGCATATCTATCTACCAAGGGCTAAAGAGGTATCAGGTAGCAAATGTTATCCGAACTGGAAAGAAGCAGTATGCTGGTGTGAGAAACAAATTGGCTATAAACTGCTAATTGGTGAAAAAATAATCTTTTTCTTACGAATACAGTGAAACTGAGTCATTACCTTCTCATTTGCTCAAGTAACCATTTTGCACTTCAATTGATTTATTGATGAAAAGCTTAGAAAAAGACCTAGTAAGCACCTTGGAAACTTTAAGGCACATTTTTATTGTTCACAATTGAGATCCCTTGAGCTAGAAACACTACTGCAGATGGGAATGCTGGACAGACACCATTTTTTGTCTGAAAATGCTTCTTTACAACAAATTTACTGCAGAGGATATGTCCATAACGATATAAAAATTAATAATAGTAAAGAAAGTAAATTGTATTTTTACAATATCAGGTCATTGCAGTCTTGCCTTTCCATTAATAGTCTTTTCATATACAATCTTTTCTGTAGATGAGGTACTTAAAGAATATAAGAATTTACAAGCTTAGGCTTTACTTGCTTATTTGAATTTCACAAATGTTCAATATATTTTTGGCAACTATTTTCTTTCATTGTGAAAGATCCCTTTGCATCAGGAAAGATGCTCATTCTTGTAGCTAAAAACTTGTATTTGTTGTCTCAGCATTTCTCAGGTCTGGAACAAAACTTTAAAATGTCTCTTTGGTTTAGGGTTCAGTATTAATGTATTTGATAGTACTTTGTAAGAATTAGTTGGAATTGTTTTATTCACATGCAAAACATTCAATAGAAAACTTTAATTACCTATTACGGATACAGTACAATGGCTAAGTCATACCTGGGACCATTTATTCAGGAAAGCAAATGAATGCAAGTCTTCTGAAAAAAACAAGAGAAAGGGAGAAAGAGCAACCTTTTTTTGTGTAGCTTTCCACCTGCAATGGGTATGGTATCCACCACAAAGCCACCACAATTCTAACACACTGTAAAAACAATACAAAGATGGTCCCCATTGGCAATGAAAGAGAAGATAAGATGAAGGGGCTTTTGAAACAGGAACTTCTTTACACCATCTTATTTTTCTTGTCAGAAAAAAAATGAGACCAACTTTTAACTCTTAAAGCAGCTAGAGTTTTAATAACCACCATAGAGTTTTTGTCTTCTGGACCCTAAGGAGGCCATGTCCCTCGTATGGTTTGGAAATGCTTCATTTAAAAGAAAGATTTAGCAACACTGAAGTGCAAGTAGATGCGTAGTAGCATAATCTTGTGTTTATATTTCAGTCTGGGTTGGATATAATGACAAGTTTTTTTACAGTAATTTTTTTAACACTGTAATTATGAAAGTAGTAAAATATTTCACATCTTCATACAGCAAGCTCATCTGTAGAATGAATTTGGTATCTAGCAGTAGCAATGCCTCACCTCAGCTGCTGAAGACTGATAAAATATAAGGGGTAACTCTGGCAAAAGCCTGGATCAGTGCAGGAAGCATAAGGATGCTCTGAGAGGTTCTTGATAAAAGAAAAACACTTTCAACTCTATGGCATATGTATCAGCAGATTGCAAATTTGTTAGTTGGAGGGGCTCCCAAAACAATCTTGCAAAGGCTTCTGAATTCCAATGAAAGGCCAACAGTGGCTGGTATTTGAATCTAGCCAGCCCACTAAAGTGTGGGTTTTTTCTTCCTTTCTTATTTCTTCAAAGAGATTTGGGAAAGAAAGGACACAAATGCCTCTGTATCAACAGAGTAAGGAGCAATACTCTCAATTCCAGCCTATTAATTTCCACAAGATACTAGGAGCTGCAAAGAACAAAGAAGAAAGAACAAAACACCGAGGAACTTTATCCTTTTACCAGCATTTTTGCAACGCGATGGCACCCCTGAGACTTTCATATCATTGCTGAAACGGATTTTAAGCACTGCACTGCAGTGCCAGTTTGCTGGGAAATTGCCTTATAACATCTAGATCCTCCTGTACCTTAGCCTGTGACTTAAGTGGCAACTGAAAGATGCCACTTGCACCAGTTTCTTGCTGACTTTAAGAAACAGCCTAAAACAACCTAAAAAAAAAAGTAGCACCAATCCTTCCTGGACTGGAGTAAAGAAACTGCAGTCCATAGTGAAATTGTAAAATGGATGCATTTATGAGTCAAAAAAGTTGAAAATAGACTCTTTCAGAAGTACAGCAACGTGTTATCATTTTTCTTTGAATCAGATGGTTGCAATAATGAAATAATATTGAATTTTCCCAATCAAACAGTCCAAATCTGTGCTGTGATAGCAGACTCATTGGTGGTAAATGCAGGCATAGTCCAAGGGGGATATTGACTCCTTCCCAAACTATAGCTTTGATAAGTTGGACTGTCAGAGAGCAATAAATACTTCCAGTTAATTTTCCCACAGACACCAAGCAGCAGCCAAAAGCTTTTGATCCTAAGTGGGTGTAGTAGGCAGATTGCTGGGCCGTCACCTTATCAGTGCACTCTTGGGACAATGGGTTGGGAACAGAGACATTTGGTACAAAATACAATCTTTTGAATGGACAACCACTATTTGAACTAAGTTTAGTCCCAGCTGTGCCAGGAATAAAAGTGGGAAATGGAGTTTCCCAGGCTGGGTTTCAGGAGGGACAGGCACTGCGAAGGCAGTGATGAAGGTCTTGAGAGGAGGAAGGTGTCAGGAAGGAGCAGGGCTGAACTTGCTCTAAAGGAACCCAAGCCCAGAGGTAAGAAGCAGTGAGGGTACTGAGAGAGGACGAGAAAGCAAAATCACTGAGAAACACCATAAAATGTTTGGAACTGTTCACTAAAAATAATTAACTTTCTTAAAATTATGTGGCTTGATCCCTTGAAAAATGAATTCAGTGACTTGTCTGCACAGGGCAGCATAAGACAATGGATAACCAGATAAACATGTAAATTGGCTGAGGCTTTAAAATACTTTCCTCTAATGAGCTGTCTCACTGGCTAAATGCTGTCTACATAGCAGCTAGAGAACAGCAAAATGGAGAAGCTGGAGCCTTCACGCAGACAACTTGATTAAAAGCTGAATAACTTGAGTAAGAGCTGGAATGGCACCTAGATTCTGGTCACAATGTAGGTTAAAGGCTGAGCTTACATCCAGACATGGACTAGGCATCAGACCTGACACGTGGAGGACTCATTCCAGGGGGACCAGAAATGGGACAGAGATACTATTAATTCCATAACTGTGTCACCAGTCTTAAGCAAGGACTCATGGCCAGAAACTTCATAGGACTATAAAAGCTTCTTACGTTTCTTATTTCTACTCCTCTGTCTTTATAATATATATATATGTGTATGATTGCCTTCATCTGTTAAAAAAAAACAAACACCAACCTTTTTCTGGTATGGTAATACAGTCCTTGAAATATTATCCATAGGAACAATAATAATACTAACAACAACAACAACAACAACAACAACAACAACAACAATAATAATAATAATAATAATAATAATAATAATTGTAATATGGAACAACAACAACAACAACAACAACAATAATAATAATAATAATAATAATAATAATAATAATAATAATAATAATAATAATTGTAATATGGCTGTTAGTCATGGATTACATTGCCTTGTGAGTGAAGGTTCAGATGAAATAATTGAAAATTAACTATTACAATTGTTGCTATTATTATTGTAATAATGCCATGAGAGAGAGATGCTCTAAAAATTTAAATTGTTCACAAAAGAGACAAAGGTTAGTATGTTAATCTTTCACCCCCACACTGGTTTCTAACAAAAATTGTATCATAAAAACAAAGGATTCCCAATTGTTTCCGAATACTTTCTGAGCAAAAATAAATCAGTTGAACTCCAGAGATATTTTTGACAGTGAGCTAAAGGTGTATTATGAGAGAGTAGGAGGATCAGTGGGTGAATGTAATAACTTCTTACCTATGCGGGGCATATCAGAATCTGTAAGGAGAAATGTGGTCACTCTGTTTAATGGATATTAGCCAGAGGAGCAGTCACACAATTCATCTTCACTAGCAATTCTGGTGAGTGTTGTAGGGATTTTTACAGCAGAGCCATACATCAGCATAAACCACAATTATTCAGTTGGATGGCAAAATCTAGTGCAGCACCTCTGCTTCTGGTAAATGCTCTTGTTCCCATTTTTATAAGTACAGAAGTAAAGAAAGTAAACATTTTCACTTTTGGCAGTCCACTTCAGATTTCCTATCTAGATCTTCATGTAGCTAGCTATTACTGCCTTCTTGGTATTTCTTGTAATTTCAAAAGCATCTCAATGTAAACCTGCAATCAAACAGTGACAGTTTGAAAATTATGCTTTGGCCTATTGAGAGAATTCCTTTGAAATGCATATAGTGATTTATTTTAAAATATTTTGCTAAATAACCATGTAATGTTAGTATATATACTGCATTATATACCATGCTCTCCACTGAGTGTTGTCAAAAGAGCTTTAAAAGGGACAGGAACATAGATAATGTGATCTGATTATGTAAGATGCTGTTAAATGTTTCTGTGTGGGATCTCCTCTTCTATAGGTATGTCTTAGAATGTGGTGTCAGGATTTGGCTTTGACCAAACTAGGCAATACAATGAAAATCAATCACAATTACAGCTCCCCCTTTAACATGGGCAATTTTATTCAGATTAGAGGCATTCATATAGCAAATTAACATTGCTTTACTATAATGAATTAGAGATGGTTTAAATAAAATTGTTATTTTAAATTATTTCAGCTGAACTTTCATTCACAGGGCAATGCAACCCATGACTAACATCCATATTTTTATTTTCTTCTGCTAAAGTCCTTACCTTCAAGACTCATCTTTGCTGAATGTTAGCACCTGATTTGCAAAGCCAGGGATGCTGTCCAAAAACATGTTCCAGTTTCCATACAGTATGTACTCCCAACAAAGTGTTTCACTTATACATTTTTAGTCAGAGCTCAGTATTCCACATTAAGCCTAGCTGTCAATTCCAGCACTCATAATTACATTGCTTAACCATACAAACAAAGCTGACCTGTGTTTGGTTTTCCCTAATTTAACCAACATAATCAGCATTTCATAAGCCCTCCTATAAGCAAAATAATGGGTCAAAAAATTTATTGATATAACTCAACTGAAAACCAATAGAATTACCCCAGAGAATAATTTGGCCTATTAGGTTTTAATTTAATTGTGAATACTTAACCTGTAATTATCTGCTTATGAAAATACAGCTACATAATAGAATCACAGAACAGTTTGGGTTGGAAGGGAGCGTGAAAGATTCTCTATGGCAGCCCTCTGCAATGAGCAGGGACATCTTCAGCTAGACCAGGTTGATGGGTCTGGGCCACATACAAAGGTTATTCTGGTCAGTGGAAGACTGTCCACTGGCCTCTGAAAGCCTTAGGTTGGGTCTAAAGTATGGTGCGCTTGAGACTTCAGGTTCAGCAGCAAATTCATTATTCAGTGTCTTGGCCACCAAGCTGAGGATGTTGCCTTCAACTGAGACCTCCTGGTCTGACCAAACAGCCCTATAGGAGGAGAAGTTCAATGTCTGTCCCTCTCCAGGATCCACAGCCAAAGCAGCAGGATAAAAAAGGAGAGGCACAGGAGAGAAGGTAGGACTATAAGTCATCACTTGAAATGGCAGCTCAGAATGAAAAGGCTGATAAATACCTGGCCATGTTTTATGCTATCCCAATATTCTGCTTTACTGTTCCCCACTGGAAGAAACTCTTACACAAGCACAGCCTGTCACAAGCAAATAGGCACATTTCAGAGATTATAGCAAGAGCCCTGTGCCCTAAATTCAGAACTTCAAATAAAATGAAAGGAAGCACCTGAATCTCCTCTATACCATAATGAAAATACAATAAGTTTCTAGGTGGGAACCAAATGCTGGCTGCAACCTCCAATGCCTTGTGTGATTTGAGACCATATTACCTGAGAAATTGCTTCTGTCCCTGTGAAATCTTACTGCAGTCAAGATCTGCAGGGATGTTCAATTGTGGTTTTACAGTATAAGTGAGAAGGCTTTTTTTTGTGATGGGGGGCTGAGTTTGGGAGTACCCTCAGGGTTTGTGAAAGCTCAGGTTTGTTAATCTTCCAAGTGTACTGCAAAACTCCTCTTTTCTTAGGCTGCAGTACAAGGACAAGCTAAAAGCAGTGGAAAATGTTATATTCATGAGCTGTCCTCTGGCACTGTTTAATGTGTATAAAATATAGAAAAGATAAGTGGAACACAGCTGTACTTGTTGCATTGCCTGTAATGGTAGTTTATGCATGCAGAGAAGAGGAGGATGTAGAACAGGTGATGAAAAAGTGCCGACTGGTCAGTTATTAAACCTGCCTAATCAGCACAGGCCACATGGAGCTTGGAAATTTATCTGACTGTTGTGCTTATAACAGTATAGTCTTTTCTGTATGACTCCTTCATTGCTACTGTCTTAATTTCCTTTGTTAGAAAAAGCAAAACATTTTATTTCCCTTCTTTATTTCCTATCTTCCCTGTTTTATCTCTGCTTGTAACTGTTTTTTTCTTTCAAGAAGTTGATGATTTGAGGCAGGGACACTTGGATGAAATTTCAGGGTAGGAAGCTCCTTCTCTTCGCTGACCAATGGGCAGCAATCACTGGTAACCAGATCTGGAAAACACCTTATTTGGCTCTATCAGCCACAACTGTAGACTTCTTAATTTCAAGCTTCCATGAACAACAATAGGCAGTTGAGAGTGTGGGGTAAGGAGTATTGGTCCCGCACCAGCACCACTCAGGAATTAAGTTCAGATACTCACAGTAGCACTTTTAGCCCAAAATTCCGTGAACCAGTGAAGTGCTACTATATATCCCACTGTGTTGTCTTGTTCCTAGACCATGTCCCATACCATAAGCTCAAGAGGTCACTACACCTGCTCCACTGCAGCACTTCAAGCCCATATCTATGCCATCCCCACACTTTTACAGGTGGTGGATGCAATGTGATATGCAGCAGGAACACGATCCCACATGGAGTATTTATAGATATAGAAAAGGACATTTCTACAAGATAGAGAGAGAAGTTAAGCCAAGAGATTATGGAAATGCTGTAAGTTCCCATGACAGAACTACAATACTACACTTCCCAAGACACTACACTGAATATGTGACGAACAAGGATTTCTTGATAGTGATATATCCTGCCCAAGAGAAATAAGAGTGTGAATTAGACCTGTCAGATTACCAACAAAACTGCTTGAAAATATAAAAGGGATGGAGGACTCTGAGGTATCAGTCCAGGATAGGAATTCTGGTGCAAGAAAAGCCTGGAGGGAGTTAAGAAAAAGGTGCGCTGCTAAGTTGAGGAAGTTGAAGCAGCATGGAGAGTGTGTAATCCCAAACATGCCACTAACTTTAACAATGAGAAGTAACTCTATTCATTTAAGTGGGCAATTTCACAAATAGAAGTATTGGCTATATGGAATGCTATCTTTCTGTGGATTCTGAGATACAATGGAAAGGAAAAAGCAATAAACCTTATTGTAATATGTATTAATTACCACTATAAAATGCTTGCCATTTCCTTTGAAATGTTCTCTTCACAGCTTTCTGCAGAATTCAAACTTTAGCAGATACATAAATCATGGAGGTATTTTTTGCCTTGCTCTGAAAAAAGTCCAGTTATATTTGGAGAAGATCACTGAATGACAGCATTTCTTATCCATGTGTCAGACAGCACAGGGCACTGTTGTCAGCCTGGTAACACTCTTCAATATTTTTTTCTACTCCGTATACATTGCTTTAGAATTAATATTGGCTAGGAACAACTTGATAACATAGATATTTTATGTGAAACAATTCTCAGTTCCTGAAAACACTTCTCAAGTTAAGAGTGATATTCTTGTAAGAGTAGGCAAAAGAGCTAATAGCCTTTTATCTTGAGCACTGATCAGTGATGTGGAAAAGACAAATTAAGTTAAGGCACTAAATCTGTGCACAGTGAGAATTGAGTATGTGTCTTCTACTTCCTAGAAGAATACCTAAAACATCCTGAGAATATTGAGCTAGGTGAGGAAAGGGAGTGCTGTCTGATACAGTAAAAAGCAAATTTAGTTTGCTTTAAACCCTTGGAGTTCCAAAGAATTAGAAAGCTTTCCAAAATACGAAATAAGGACACAAAAATAACTAACAATAAATAAAATCAGTCCAATGAGATCTATGATCACATTATCTCACTGATCCAAGTGATCCTTTTCAGTCCTAAACACTTTATTCCTAGGAGTGATTTTTCATTACATTCTTGTTCATTGAGCAGGTCTGTTCCAGCATGTCACTACAGCAGTCAAACAGCTGCCCCCTGGCTCCTGGGAAGCAGAGGAGCCCTTCCAGCTTCAGCTGCAGGTGCTCTGCTGCCTGCCCGCTCAGCAGCCGTGCGCAGGGGCAGAGATGCACAGCCTCGTCTGCCGTGCTGCTGTCTCGTGGAGGAGACACTTGTTTTGTAACCTCAGACAAGACACTACACTCCTCTGTGAATGATCTTCTTTCAGAGAGTGTTACACAGGTTGTGAGAAACAAAAGCAGTCAGGACCTTTTGCCATATGCACTTATGCAGTACTGCAGTAGAAATAAATAAGGATAAGAGAAACACAGTAAAACTATGTCATGTAGGTACATTGTCTCTCAAAGTCACTCCAGTATCTGTGTACAGCTACTGCTGAAGGTCCTTTCCACCATTCCCAATTATTAACCATTTTCTACCCATGACTGGTCTAACTAGACCAGTGGGATAAATGTCATTCTTAAGCATGAGTGACAGAGGCATATGGTAGCTAATAAGTGTGCTGATTATGCAAAGTTTCTTAAAAATAAAACCATTTTTAAATCTAAGAAGATTCTAAAATGTAAATGAAAATAAAATAATTGAGGTTGTCAAGTCAGGCAGTTGGAAGTCAGGAAACATGAAATGTCTTTATTTGGCACTTCTGAATATGCATTAGGATACAAACTTAAATTACACAGTGACTGACTGATGACCAGAAGGACTCCCATTTCAGGCATTCAGTGCAAAAAAAAAAAATCACCACCTTGTACATAAAGTCATGTTAATGAATAAGGAAACTCCAGTGTTGCTAAGAGTAATAGGAGCCATACTTCTGGCTGCATATACACACAAGAGGACATTAAATTACTTCAGAGAACAAGATAAACAAAACAACATGAGTTCATCCAACATCTAGGATCCATCCAGAATTTTTCAGAAGAGATTCACCAAGTCCTTAGTGCAAAATGCAAGAGGGGGTTAAAACTGCAAGCAAAAAACTTCTCAGTGTTTCTCAGGGGGGAAGAAAAAGACATTATTTCAGTCTCTAAAATTTAACAGAAATCAAATCTATGCTCCAAAAAAACCACCTGAAAAGTTAAAAGCAGGGATAACCATTTAATCTGTAAAGGGAGAGCAATATGTAATTACATATTTAGACAGCAAAAGTCTGATAGCCAAAGGCTTACATGGGATACGTTAATTAAAGTAGTTTTGATAATTTACCGGCCTTGCTGATGAGCAGTTTTCAAAGCTATTGACTGGGAAGGTGATAGTCTTTTACGTAAGTCATTCCTAAAGACTAGAATTAGATTCAGTAAGCCCCTATAAGTGATTGATACTTTCAAAGAAATCCAAGACAGTACTACAGAAACTCAATTTATGTGAAGTGTTTTATTTTCTCTAATGCAAATATAAAGAATTTTACTAACTCGAGATTTGGTCAAATGTGCACATCCTTAAGAGATTAACCCAAGAATAGTTACACTAGCTCAGACCCACAGCCCATGTAACATGTAACAGTAGTGCCCTGCTTTCACCCATGGTCAGTAGGAGACATTTTAGAAAACTGAAGAAACTGAATGCCCCTTCTCTGGATGCTCACTCCTGGCTTTTAGCAGTCAATGGTTTCAGATCCTCCTGACTAGAAGATGCATCTGATCACTGTGTGAAATAGCTGCTAAGAGCTCAGTTTTCTATGTTATGTTCAGGAACGTAATTCTTTTTTGATCAACTAACACATAGAAATCAACAGAAGAGCTATATGAATTAAATTACTTGCACGTTTAAAGCCTAGGCCAGTACAGTGAGCTGTTCTGAATGTAGCCATGTCCACCACTTTCCTGGCTTCTCTCTCCCTTCTCAAGTCAACTTCTCACTCTTTTCAATTTGAGATGACAACAGCTGGTCACAAACAACAGAATACTAGCCCTGTAGTGAGCTGTGTTCCCAGTAGTCAGGACTCTGGAAGGATACATGGGCTCTTTGAGAAGCACTGCTCACAGGGAAGTTCCCAGAGTGGAGACGCGATTCAGCCATGAGGGTTCAGAAGCAAGGGAGTGAACATGAGAGCAGGGAAATACCAATGGATGACTAAGAGCGTGACTAGAGTATGAGAGTAAAACAAGCAAAAATAGAAAAGAGCAAAAAGAGGAACAGAGTCATAAGCCATGCAATGAAAGGTTTTTTAGACAGTGGAAGATCTCATTTGATGAAGCTTAATGCTGCATTAAGCTTTTTTAATAATCTGATCATTTTTTGAACGGCTTCTCTATCTTTTGCATAATGTAGGTTCTTTTGTCAACTCTTGATTTTTACAATAGCTAGTCACGCTTATATATATATATATATTTTACCACAGTCTTATCCATTCTGGATTTAAAAATCTTCATTTTATATTCTTATTAAACTAATGTAAATTTAGAGAGAAAATCTGAGTTGCAAGTGAAAAGATTTCACTGCTAGGCTACTTTTCATTCTCCATTTAGGACAGGAATGCCTTGATTCAAAAGCAATTACATAGAAGTAACTAAAACATTTAATAAGACATCTAAAATGTTTATTGAAGAGAGACAGCACTGCTTGACAGATTTTAAGAGATGAAATAACAAACCACATTCACATATGGACTACAATAAGACTCCCACGGAAATTAATATTAGGATTGTGGCTTTGAACGCAACTCCTCTTTGTATTTTTGAGTATTACCATCACAGCATTGTGTTACCACACTAATGGCATGAGAAACTACTGAACTGCTATGGACTGCACACAACAGACAACTCATCTTACCCTCTGTTTAGTTATTTACTTACATCTTTTCTAATAGAGGGTAAAGTGACTATAATATACCATCACTCCAATGTGTTTATCCCTTTATCAAGTAAAGACTTCTTCACAAATACAAGACAAAAAAGTGATCTTCCCCTGCAAAAATCAAAGTGCCTGAATTGAGAAGATAGGTTACTCAAAAGGGTATTTGTATATGAAGTTTTTATAAGCTTCAATCACTTTACAGACACTGAAGTTTTACAATCTATTTCAGAGTGATGTTAAATGTAACAGAAAGGTTCCTTTCTGCATGCTCAATTTGAAACATGAGTTAATTTCTTATAGTTATCTCTTAAATGCCAGTCATGGCACTTCTGAATATGCATGATGAGTTACTATTTTCTAAGATACATCCTGGCCAAGCTCTTACGCTCATCAGCAAATCAAGCAAGAAAAATAATTAAAAACTGCACATTTGTTCACAGACACAGCAAGGACTTATTAGATTGAGCAGAGCATCACCCTCATGCAGCTTCACAGCTTTTGGATGAGAGGAGATATTCCCTTACAGTTTGCTTTCCCACCCCTTTATTTAGTTATGCTATTTACACTTGCTCCTGTTGGGGATGGTGAATATGAGGCTGCTGTGCAGTAGGTACAGGTAAAGCAAATACGCTCTTGTCCATTGCTTCTCTTAGATACACACAGTTTCTTAGCATGACTCACATTATTTCTGTAACTCCCACCATTTATAATTTCACTTTCCTGTAGAGTTCCTGACTTGCAGATTGCTAACACTCTGGCCTTTTTTCTTGCGTGGCATTTGCACTAGCAAGAGTAAGGGCAGTCAAGTCAGTACTAAATCCAGACTGATACTAATTAACTTGCCTTCCCAAATAACATAGCTTACAATTGAACTTTCCTAAATTTAGGCATTAAAGTTTTATGATTAATTTTAAAATTAAGATATTAAAAACATGCCTTGTAGCACTTGAGCAGGTTTCAGGATATCTGAGAGCTGTGGCCTGACTGGGCACACTGACTTAGAATATTTATTCCTTAGGAATCCTTTAATATTCCTTACAATTACTATGGCTAGCCCACAAGGCCCAACTTGTCGCTTCAGAGCAAACACAGGGCTCAAATATTCATTGATTTTAATTTGAATTAGCAACATATTGTTTCTTCTTCATATTTAAATCATCTAGCATTGAGTACAAAATGGAATTTCAAAGAATTTCCTAGTAAATTGTGCGATCAGCATGTGAATAGCATTGTTTTTAAAAAATCTGTAAGAAGTGAAGAAATAAAGCATCAAACTACCTATTCGCTTCATTAACAATGATGCAGATCCCATACATATTTACTAAAATATTATAGAGATTGTCTTGGCGCTTTAAGTTGCTTCCTTTTTTTTCCCTTCTTCTTCCTTTTGAGGGGTCTTGGAGTGTATTTTCCTTTATGTTTTTGTTTGGAAGTTGGTGATTTTGGCTGCATTGCTGATTACTGAGACTTTCCTTACCTGCGAAAGCTGGCAGAGAATTACCATCACTTACAGGATCTCATATAGGTCTGCTTTCTTCCAATATGAAGCTGTTTCCAAGTCTTTTGAAAGTTGTCAAAATCAACTAAGATAACATGTGAGTGTCAATATCCAGTTATTGCTGTAGAATAAATATTCTATTATAGAAGATTAATATATTTTCACAGTAGGGAAATCAGCCATGACTGTGAAAGAAACAGAAGAAAACTACATATAATTAGAATGAGAATGAGAACTCAGGTCAGTAACTGAGAGAAGTTCCAGTGTGGATGATCTGTGCCTGCTCTGAAATTCTCAATGCGGCAAATGTCTGTAATATGATTCTCTTTTAGATGAGAGTGACTTTAGAGATCCAAGTAAGGAGATGACCAATAAATGAACCTTGATGCAAGATATCCATATGTGATGTCCAGTGCCATTCTGAGACACTCAGGTGTGCAGGTGCCTGAATCACCTGCACAGTGGCAGGTAAGATACAGAAGCTGTAGAAGACCACACCTTCCTTAAGCACTGGCTGGAGACAGGAATGGTTACACAAGGCTACCAAGTATTGCATTAGAGGTGTGAAAATCTGAACAAGGTTCCAAGAGATCACATTAAGGAAGAATGTAGAAGTCCCAGAAATTAGGAAGTCCTAGAAACAGAAGTTTGTAGCGCTGGTCAGGCCGGCCTACCAGGCCGAGAAGGCCCCAAGGAGAGCCACACAAGGAACCACACAGAGACAGCAGCCGGAGAGGGCAGAAAGAGAGAGGGCAGAACCCTCTGACTTTTATTTATATGTTTTCACACATCACCGTGGATTGGAGGTAGAAATCACCACCTCTCAAGTCCAGTTGGTCAAAGTATTTGTCAATCATATTTCTCCACCCAGTATACTGGAATTCACAAACATAGATACAGTTTAGGAAAGCATAGATAATTACTAAGAGAACCATGGCCATGTTTACAGAAAAGGTTCTAAGAAAAATGTTACAGAAAGAAAAAACACTGAAACACTGCAAAGTCAGGGCAACAGAAGTCCTAGAAAATTTCCTCGGTCCTCCACTGTGAATCCTTATTCATTGTCTTGCTTGCTGTTCCGGATGACCCACACACACATAATGGGTATTGGCCTTATGTTTGTGTAAGATGATCAAACAATTATTTGGTATTTTTAATTAAATGAAAATTCTGGTATGATAATCTGTGGTAAATGCTTAGAACAGACTTATTCTGAAACACTTCTACATCTGGTATGCTAACTGTGGCTCAGTAAAGTTAAATGTATATTTTTAAAGGCAAAATCTTAGCAGTTTTGCCCACAGAACAGGTAGGATGAGATTCAGTTCTACATCTGAACTAGTCACCTCCATGCACTCTTTGCAGTCAGTCTGATCTATTCAGACACCTATTTTAGAATGAGATCAATTACATTTTACACTGACTAGACCTCCACTGACTGTAAAGAAATGCAGGGGCAAGAAGCTCAGATGGAGACATCTGCACTGTATGAGTTCCACACATTTTGATAAATGCAAATAAGAATTGTACACTGAATCCCTATTCACATTATTCTTGGCTGTAAAAACACCCCTACACTTGCCATTTCAGATAGCAATACTCTCCAGAGCCAGCATCGCCTCCTACTTCCCCATTGAATACAGAAATGCTACTATCCACCTAAGACAGGAGCTGTAAATATGAATGATTTGTCCAAGGTTTCAAGAAGAGTTCATAGCTTCTTTTTAATTCCATATTTACCCTCACAGACACAAGCACAAGCTAACAATACACATGTTAATACTTGCAAAACACATTTAAAGCCTCTGATGATCCAGAATTTTGAGCTCTTGTTATTATTACATAGTTTGACTTCAGCCCCAACTTTGTGCAGGCTGCATAGATGTAGTCTGGTGGGAGGATTGCTGCACACTTCAGATTCCCACACTTCAAGCATTTGAACTTCATAAAACTGATGCTTTCATAATAGAAGGTCAATAAAGGACTTAATAAAGAGCTTGTATACATGACTTGCCAATCTTAGTCCTAGGTACACAGATGTCGCTTTATAGTAGTGTGTTTTCTGGGGGGTGGGGGATGGAAGCTGCTGCGTGCCCGGCTATATCTCTGTCCCATGGTGTGGGGAGAAAGAAAGAACCGGCTGTGTCCTTGCACGGAAGCAGGCACACTTCACACACACCCGTGCCACTGGCAGGGCACTAACTCACACCCGCAAAAGCCAGAATAGCTCAAGCAAATCCAGAGGCAAAGAGTCAGAGGGCTCCTTCTTATGGCGTTTATTCCAGTCACTCTGAAGGGGAGCCAGGGATGAAAGAGGGTTTGGCCAGCCTTGGCATGGCCTTATAAAGGATGCAAAGCCAGGCAGATAAACAGGGGCGGAGCGAAGGTCCAAGGGTCAATAGGCAGGACAGAGAGGGGGTGGGGTGAGGGGTCTGCCAGGGCAGGCAGAGCCAGGTTTCAGGCTGCCTCAGCCCAAGCCAGTGTGAGATAAGGGGTCTTTCCCCCCCAGTGGGACTGGGGCCTTTTCAAATCCTGGAATCCGACCACCAACGGCTAGAGCCTCCTTGGGGTTCCACCACAACATCGGTTCACGAAAATTAGTGATGACTGTTCAAAGGTTTAATTAGGCACAGAAGATGTAGCAAACAGGGTATTGTTTGGATTTCAAGTCAAAGTCTTGAACAAGACTTAGAGGCCAAAGAGCAGAGAATGTTAGTTTATGGGAACAGGACTCTTTAGTTGATGGACTAGCAATTTCTTGTACATACGTGACAATGAAGCATTGAGGTACCACAGGCAAAGAGTCAAGCAACAAAATTATGCTAAATTTATATCCAGGTCCTCAACAAGGCAGAATTCAGCTCACGGATCTGTGAGGCACAAATTCTGGTGTTTACAGTTCCCAGAGTGCCTACACCTCTAGCACAGTCAGTGGTGCCTCTGAGAATACTGAGGCTCAGTTCAGCTGCTGGCATACCAGTGCCTGGTGCCACTGCTGGTGCTCTCAGATACAATGCCTGACCTCCAACTGCCATTTCAAAGAACATACACCCTCTGCACATCCTACAACACAGGTTCTACCCCATGCAGGTGTCTCAGATAACCTGAAGCATCTGAAATACCACAGTTTGCCACACACACAGAGGCTGTTCAGCTGAATTTCCCAGTTGCTGTCACTGTACTGATTTATCTTCATGCACTATAGTGGGATCTTAGGCATGGAGGAACTGAGTTAGTACATAAATATAGGTGACTGTGTTTATTATTATTATTATTTGTATTGTTATTATGCCTCCCCCCAACTTCTGGGGCTGCCTACTTACTCTGCTGATGTTGGGAGATATCACACAGGACCTAAGAAGAACTGGAGTCTTTTAGCACAGTAGCTGAGAGTGACATGGAATAACTTAAGTTTTCTGAAAAGGCGTTATATGTCTGACTGAGGCAGAAAACTACATCCAGGTATCTTAATCCCAAACTGAGTATCATCTTTACATTCTGACATAAGTACTACCCTAAGAATTTGTAGATTCTAGAGCTGATTAGAGCAATAGGTCATAAGAATGTAATTTTAAAAAGTAACCCCTTAAGCTTACAGAGAAGTGAAAAGAGTCCGACAAAAGCAAAGAGTGGTGCTCACAACCCCCACTGGCAGTGGTGTTTTATAGCTTGGTTGAAAACAGCAACAGGCATTGCATGCGAACTTCATAAAAATGCAGTGAAACACTTTAATGAAAGAATTTGCTGCCTGGATGGTGTCAATGCACACAGGCTACGATTGTACAGAAAAAAAAGTTTATGGTCATCTTCCCTACAAAGTATTATTTATCTATGCTTAAATATGATTTAGATATCGATATGATTATGACAGATATGCACCAGATCTATGCTTACATAATTTATAAACTAATTATTTCTCTTATTTTATGGATAGAAAATTGTGAATGTATAATATGTCTATACAGCATTAAAATACAACTGATAACAAGAGTGTTGATGAAGACTGGACGGAGAAGAGTCAGATCTGTATTGAACAGTTATCTTCTTTTTCTTCAGTGTCCTGCAGAGCTAGGGTAAGCTAACTATTCAATAATCAAAAGCAACAGAAAACAGTTTAGAAGTCAGTTGGACACAAAAAGTGTAACCTACCTATGCAGCTCCTATACAAAGCATACAGGGTCTTTGAAGGAACAAAAATTGCTGAATTTCTAGTAATAAAAGTATTTAGGGATCCATTTTAAAGTCTTCGGAAAAAAGAACCACAAAAAACTTATTTGATTTCATGCTTACAGGGCCACAGAGGGGCGGTTTCTTTAATGCATGAACACGTGCCTATTTAGAATGCTGAACTCTCTAGGACTAGGATGACTTACAGAAGTTTCATACGGAGCAATGCCAATATCTATTACGGCTTTTTTAGGTATTACAAGTATTCAATTATAGAATGTTTTGCATATTTTTTTACTCTTACATATAAAGAAATTGAAGCCTTACACTGAATCACTACCAGCTTTCTCAGCTGAAATCTTCTAACACTGCCTCAGTTTGAGAGAAACTCTCTTACTGCTTCTAAAAATAGCTGTGAGCAGCATGGTAAAACAGAGCTTTACATGCTTTTAAATCCCAACAATAACATCTTAATTAAATTAGAATAATTTTTTTAAACACTGAAATTTGTCAAATACATCTACTGAAAAAAGAGAATGGTTATGTATATAATGATGTGCATAACGTATACTGACAATTTATCCCTTTTACATTAGCAGAGTTATGGGAGTATAAGTTTTGACTAAACATCCAGTTTCAATGGCAATTTTCTGTTTAACATTCTAATAGCAACAGATTCAATTCATAAAAATGCCAAAATAAGTTCAGCTGGAATAAAACACACAAGAATTGTTCTTCTAAAAGATTATTTTGTTACTTTTTTTTTGTTGTGTTATTTTAACTCTGGGATAAGTTAAAGGCAGCACAGTACAGTGTTGCCACTTCAGAAACTGACAGTAGATCAGCCAAGAAAATGCAGGACATCCATTCCAAGAACACCATGGATGAAGCCAGCATTTCCACATCACTGTAGAACTTTCCACTTTTTAGCGTTTTAAAACCAGCACCACAACTATCTAGACATGAAAAATCTTGTTACAAGGACCAACTTAAAGATCAAACTCTCCAGTTCAAACATAGCTGGTGAGGGAACATAAACACATTTCCTGTTAGTGCTAAACATCTCTTAGCAGTAGTTGAAGGAAAGGCAATATCAAGCATTCCTAGTAGAGACTTCTGCCTCTGTCTTATATTCCCTATCTCTCAACCCATTTGCTTTTTTTTAGCCAAAATATTTTATGCCTCTGATATTTCTATGTATTTAACTACAGGCAGCAATCAAAATGCTGGCACTTCCTGGCTACTAACATTTAAAGTTTCTATCACAAGACAGAAGGAGCATGTCATATACTCATAAGGAATAGATTCATTACCAACAATTGCTATTATTGGCATGTTTCAAATAGGCTCCAAAACAGCCTTTTTCTATGTCTTAACCTCCTGTTGCTGTGCAAGGAATAGAATCAGCAAGCATCTCAGGAGATCTGACAAAAATTTACTTACTGATAAAAAGAAAGAGAGAGAGAGAAGGCAGGGACCCCAGCCCTGCTCCTGTGTGGAACTACACTAAACCAGACTTCTTCTGCTATGAAGGAAAAAAAAAAAAGCATGCATGAGACAGGGCATACAACTCAAAGTTCATGCAGTGTTAGGACACAATTTTTAACTTTCTGCAGAATTCAGGGCAGAATCAACTGAGAACAGTTGATTCAATTGCAATCTCATATTAATGAGAAATCAGTTATTCCTGATGTATTTATGCACAGCATCTCTAGCAACAGTGAAAAACTATGATCAAGAGATTCATTTTTTCAAGACCTGTTTAACAGTATGGCAAAATTCTACTGAAATGTATGAAAAAAGACTACATGTAGATTTCCCTGACAAAACTCACCCTACTTATATATACATTCTTTATTATAGAAATCCACCTCTGAGCCAGTCATCCCAAACTCCAGTGTTGACACAAGCAGCACTTCCCAGGTGTGATGTGGCCAAGATGCCTTAGGGCAAGACTGCATCTCCCCTTAGGGCTGCCTGTGCCACTCCACTCTCCACACCAAGGGAACTAAGAAGTTCCAGTAACCACTAGTTACTGTCCCAATGGAGCAGCTACAACACACACATTTAATCAGATTAACCTCATACCCAGCAACAAAGTCTCCAAAAAAGAACTGAGTCCGTAAGTCCACTTGACTACCATTTCACTTTCCTTTCAAGTCAGCATCACAAAAGCATGTAAAATATATCAAATACTGTGAGAAATAATGGATGGAAATTATGAAAAGAAACTAAGATATTTCCTCAAGAGTCACAGAATTTGCTAGGCAACACTTCCCAGTACTATACATAAGGGACCAGCATTATCCACAAATATAAGTAATGTCCTTATTTATTTCAGAAAACATTCAACATAACAAATGAGAGCACCAACATCGGAATTATAGTGGTAGGCAAGGAGACAGCAAAAAGAGAGCATTAGGGGGGGAAAGCTAGCATGGGAGAGCTACATTAATTTTTATAAAGAACTTAAAAATGCTTCTCTGTTTGGGAAATCAAATCCACTCTGAGACTTTTGACCGTGAGAGCAGGGCAGAGGAATGGTGATCTCCACAAGCAAAGCAGAAGCATTGCTTTACACAGCCCAACCACTCAGTGCCAGGACGGAGGAGTTTATAACAGTGCAGTCAAGGAAGATGCAAACTAGGATTTTACCAGCACCTGACTTAGTGATGGGCTACGCAGACCAGGATTTGGAAAACTTCTTGATGCACACAAGAAAGCCAGGGAGGATAAGGTCCAGGACTTTGAGGAACAGGTATCCCAGGAGAAAGGGAAGCCTGAAATAAAGGAGGAAACACTACACCAGCACCTGTCACTACTCATGCCTTTGAAAGACTTCAGTGAGGTTTTGTTGGTTTCAGTAAGCTGCTCTACAGAAAGGGGCTATTAATTACCTAATAAAGGTTGTCATAGCAGGCCTAAGACATACAATAAATACTGAGGGTCCCTGGCTATTTTTTAGCTTATTTAAACCATATCTTATATTTAAAACTGCTTATTGATTTCACTTAGACCAAAAATAATTTCATCTTCTGAAGCACCAGTTAAAATAGATCACGCATTGTCAGCTTTTTCAAAGGAAATTTCTAAAAATTATGGAAAAGCACATGCAGCCCTGTTCAGGATAAACACTAAATCTGTCCCCCTTCTCAGTCTTTACTGGAGATCAGCAGAGAGGATTGCTGACTGCGGTCTTCCCAAAGACTCCACTCGGAGGAGAGGTCAGAGCGGCAGTGATGGGCAAGCTTTGGAGCTTTGGAGCTGGTGAGTGTGGTTTGGCAGCGAAATGCGATATGCTGCCCAGCTTCAGTATGGTCTGAAGACATCATCTTGGATGGAGAAGGCAGAGATCTTCAGGTGCCACTTCCCTCCCAGGCCTCTCCTTCAGGTTTCTCTGATGTCAGCAGAGGAACAGCCCAAAATACTCCAGTAATTCTCATCACGCCAGTGACTAGGACAGCTTGAGCAAGTTCAGAGACAGACAAGACCATAGAAAAATGGACTTCCCCACTTGCAGGAAATTTACAGCTGGCCACAAGCCCCAAAGATGAAACATTCATCAACAGTGCAGTGGTAGGGCAAGAGCCACTGTGGCATTCCATGCAGTCTTGTTCTGGTCTCAGGAACCTGGCACACCTTCAGTGGTCATTGATGGAAAGAAGGGCTATCAAACAAAGCAGACTGTAAAGTTTGAGAAGAACAACTTGGTGATGCTTTCTCTTCAGCCATCAGTAAAGCACATATCCTAACTCAGTGTTTTGGGGTATTTGGCTACTTTCCTGACAGAAGCAAGAACAGTAAGAAAATGCTTTTTCCCAGTTTTACATAAGAAGAAAAAATAAGAACATGGATTATTTCTTCATAAACAACATAGAGAAGCCAAAAATACAGTTTTTCTTATAGGCAGTTTTTGGATCTTTATGACTTGAAAATTCCCATGCTCATCAAAATTTTGCGCAGAGAGTTAATACATACAAGTCACTTTTTCTGTGGAAGGCTACAGTGAAAACAACTGAAGCAGGACACAGCCCAAATAAGATGCTAAAACCAAAAACCCTGCTCACAGCAAGGTGTGTGTTTAGGGATGCCTTTGCCAGCTGGCATCTAAAAACTGGGTCTGAGTTCAGAGGAAAAACCTTCCTTGTTCACCCATAACTCAAATGGCTGAATTAAAACATTTCAAGTATTTCAGATGGCTAGTTTTCACTGGGAAGTAGGCTAATTTATGAAATCTAAATATATATAAGCTGAAGTCAGAGCAACTGACAGCTGAAATTTGCACATAGGTAGCACAATGCTCTCCATGCACATCTGAAGAGCACTTTATATGTGCTCATTTATTATATCAAATAAAAAACACAAATGCATTTAAATCTCTAGGATCCATTAGTTTTAAATTTGCTTTTCCACTGAAGGTGTTTTCATCGAAGTTGATGGTTACAGACAGGTACTGCCTTTTAAAGAGCTCCCCTTGCTGCAACGGCAACCCAGGTCTTGGGCAGGATTTAGTTACTTGCAAACAGGTACCTGGTATTATTTGGGAAAGTTTGACATACCTGAGGTGGGCAGATTTGTATCAATTTGGTGGATACAGCACATGGATTACATGGGACCCTTCCAGAGCAATAGCTGAAGGGCAGAAGTGAGACCATCTATAGTCCCTAACATGGCCCTGAGCTCTTCACCAGTGGCAGGGAAGGGCCACCTTGGGAAGCTGGTGCTCCCTGGGCGATGCTGGGTGCCCCTGACCTGGATGCAGCCAGGTCTGCATGGGCACCTTGGAGATGCTATGGCACCTAAAGTGATGCTGGGCACCAAATGGAGCCCAGCTGCATTTAGCCCCAAGTGTAAGCCAGAGCTATCAAAATGCTGCCTCCTGCCAAAAATGAGGATGTTGCATTCTCCTCACCCCCTGGCACACTCAAACACCACGGAATCAAGCACAATACAGCCAATGAACTGCCATTGTGCAAGAGAAAGCAATATCCATAGTGATCAAACCACAACTGGGAACAAGAGGTTTCAGCCAGCCCTTTTCACTTCCTCAAGAAACTAAATGAAGGCCCAGGTTCAGCCACAAATACGCATGGAAGATATTTTTACATGAATTCACAAATATATATCACTTCAACACCAGATGAAATTTCCAAGTTGCCTGCTGTGGAAAAAAAACCTAACAAAAATGTTAATATCAAGGAAATTCTGAAGGACGCCATTTTCTGGTGACAACAGGCAACATTCCAGGAAATTACGTTTGTTGATTTCTAAATAAAAACTTCAGGTTACGAGTGAGGAAAAGAAATTTTATACATAACCACTAAATGACATTATATCATATTTCAATTTTTACAGGAATCAGTTCAACTCTGTTTTCATCTTTCAGTTTATGACTTTTTCCATATATTTACAAACAATTAACTGCCTCCATATGGAAAAAAGTGAAATTATTACTAGTTTCATTTTTGTAATGACTTACGAATACTACTTTGCTATTGCTCAATATAATTAATTCTATATTATCTTCTGACTGTCCACTTTTATTTCTTTTACTATACTTCAATCACTTCTTTATTTTCAGTGGGAATATTTAAAATACTCTTAAAATTTCTGTGAAATCTAAGGACATTAAAAATATTGAAAACTTACTGTTTAATCTGCCATCTTCCCTCTTTCTCCACTCTCCTTTGTAGAACATATATAAATGCTTGGGTATAATCACAATTTGTTGCTTATATATAGAGTCAATTTTTCTAAAAGGTTTACGGCATATAGGTTGAAACAGATTTGTGTTAAAACAATACATGAAAAAATCTATCAAAAATAATATCAGAAAATCCTCTAGGTCAAACTACACAGGATTAATAGCTACAGCCAAAGAAACAGTAGAAAATTTACTCTGCACAGTTAGAGTAAATTTTCAAGGATACAGTTTTAAAGAAAATGCATCAGTAAGTTTTTATGGAACAATATTTCAGCGTATCTATCATTCCGTCATAATGGGGACATCTTGCATGCACATACATTGCTGTTTATTTTGGTACTTCTTGCAAATCTTTCAAATGAGATTTCACCAGTGATAGTAATTACAAGAGTAGGACATATTTATGAAGGGAGGACAAGGCCGGAGGATTTTATGTTTTGCTCTGAAAAAATAAAGACAACTAATGACCACATTGATGTCTTTCAGAAGAGAATTCAAACGGGAACAGCCTGGCTGCCAAGAATACTTTGCTCCTTGTGTTCTAAAACCAGAAACGTAGGACAAGTTTATTCCATTGGTCAAGAGAAGCATAGCTTTCATGGCAAATTTCAGTGATAATAGTAAGATATTTCTTTAGGATAATTTGGATCAGCCCTATGAAAGATGTTAAAAAAAAGGACAAATTTTATTCATAATTATGTAGAACTATGCAACTGAAGTTAATGAAAGAATATTGTTTTCCTGCACTAAACATCTTCTTGGGCTTTGTTGGGTCTTTTTTCTATGTAAGTTACCCTATTTTATGGGCAATCTGTTTTCCAAGTAAAGAATGATCCAAATGTAGCCTGGCAGCTACCTCATATCAGCTGACCCTTTCTATAAATTTTTATATATTAAGATGCATTATGCAGTACTGATGTCTGTTTACCTATAGTCTGTGCAATTTTATCTCGTACACATGAAAACATTTAAGTCTGTCAATCTTGCATGATGCAGTTCCTAAAATAGGTGTGATACCTCAGAAAAGAAATGTTATGCAGCTTGTTCCTGCCTCTTACATGTAACCAGAACAAAGCAACCAGTCATCCCCTGTACTGCCCTCTTAGGACCTCTCAAGTGTTACATTCTAACACTTTCATCTATATTCTTGATCATTTGTCTTTTCTTCTGGTGCCAAGCAGTACTACATGCTTCCCTGAACACCTCCATAATACTCTCCCTTTTTTCCAACATTAACCTGGGCTTGCTCCTGTGTCTGTTCACCCTGCAGCTCACAGACTGCAACATGAAGTGCAGGAAAACACAGAAGTTAACAAGCTGCACCTAGAGCACTGATTATTCTAGCAGTGAAGCAAAACGTTAGATTTTATTTCCAGGCTGTAATCAGAATGTAAGGCTTCACACATTCTTGTGATTCTCAGGTATCACACTACTTTGCGAAGTTTCACTGTCCATGTAACTGCTGTGGAGTAACAAATGGACATTTGTCAGTACATTTTAAACAAAATTCCATTCAATTAGGAAGCATACCACAAAGTTTTTTCAATAATGGAGTACAATTTAAAGAAATTAGCAAATGCAGAGAAAATACTCTATTAAAGGAACTTTGGAAAAGGCATTGTATATTTCTAAAAAGAAAAATACAATGTATTAGATTACTCAAGAGTGCTACTAAATAGAAGACTACTCACAAACATGCCAGGAAAGCTCCTGAAAGAGAATGCCATCTGAATGTGATACACTTATATAGGAGAAACTTTTTCTATTTTATTGATCAAAGCATTATTCTATAGCCTGGCATACACCGAGCTTCTCAGCTTTGTATTTTGCTTTTTCTGCATCATTTTTAGAACAGCCTAAAGTAAAGTAAAAAGACATAGAAAAATCCCAGGGAATTGATCAGAGGGAGACGTGACACTGGTTAGAAAAGTAAGCATGCTGCATAACCAATCCACAACTAAGAATACTGGAGAGACTTCCACATTGCTCTAAATCATAAGCACAGTACTGTTGTCTTAAGTTTTGCAGTTCTTCGATGTTTCTCTTTGCTGTAATACTTTCGCACGCATGCTGTTGTAAACATAGCCATGTTTTTGCTAACTGTCCTTGTTGTTTTCATTCCATTCTCCTAGGCGGAGACATGTGATGGATTTTTTCTTTGACCAGTGTGATTGAAGGGTGGTAATTTCTACCTCCAATCCACAGTAATTTCTAAGAACATATAAATAAAAGTCAGAAGGCTCTTGGCTCTCTTTTAGCTCTCTTAGCCCTCTCCTTGCTCCTCAACCTAGTCAACTGCGTGTGTTTTCTTTGTGTCCAAACAATGCGACATGGTACATGTTAAAAATATTAATATATCAGATGAGACCTTTACTCAGGTATCCACAATATCAAAAAGCACCATAAAATGAAAAAGGTATTTTGAAATACAATAATTAAGGGGGGAAAAAAGAAATACATGTAAAAAAAGATAGTTCAAAACAAAACAATATAAAAGAACATTAACTGCACTATAAATTACCTCAAGACCAAACACACATTACTATATGAGGTATTTTATTTGTTTATTTTTCACTGCTTTCCGTCACCTTTAACAAGTTATTTTAGCTGTAGAGAAACATTAATGGGAGGAAAAAACTTTGGGAAGCATCCAAAATTAATCTATCCGTTCTTAATTTGAAAAGAAATAACTTCAAAATATTTAATTTAACTATTTAGATCTATTGTAATACTTTGGTCCTCTATTTCTTTACTTTCAAAGGTCACTATGTGCCTTTGAATTCATAAAGTAATATATAGTTCTACATCTTGTTGCAGCTGAAACCTTGCAGTATAGATAATTCAAATTTTCGTGAAAAAGGTCAGTGCAATACAAGAATGCATCATTTTACTAAAGAAGAATGAGACAGAAAAATATAGAAACAATTTCTCCCTTAGAAGTGTCGTAATAATATTTTTAGTAGTACGTTAAAAATTATCGTTTAAGAAAACTGTTATCAAATTACTTATCATCTATATTATTATAAAAGAACACAATATCATAACTAATTGCATCCCTTTTCAACGTCATAAAAAGTAATTTCTTCTGAACCACCTCACTTGCTATACTCACCTCTTGCATAATGAATGAGCTGACATATATGGAGATGGGAGACACTAAGAATCCAACACATTTCAGGACTGGCAACAAAAGTAGTGCTGCATCTTCATACGTACTGCACCCTTTTCTGCATATAATGCTAAAAACCACAGGACTTTGTGATGAAATTACTCTGATCTACAAATTGCAGTAAACTGAAGTTTCAATAATCTGTGTCATGAAGGAGCTATACCTAGGTAATGTGTAACATTTTGATTTCTCAGTCTACTAAAAAGAAGAAAAGAGCATTCCTGTTTATTCATTTGAATTCCAGGAAAGGAAAGAATAAATTTAAATTTCTGTTAAGTTACTAAGAAAAAAACCCATTCACATTAGTTATCTCAAAATGAATCTACTAAATATTGAAGTTATTCTCTTAAATCCAATAATTTATCTAGCTCTGAAAACTAATTTTGGACGTTTGTGGTATGAATGCAAGCTGTAGTAGCTATTCCTAAACGACAGTATTTGTAAACAGACCCTCAAATGAGCGAGATCAAAATCTCAGACTCAAATAAAAATAAAATTATCATGTATACAATGCATAACAGAAACACTTAACAATCATATTTTTTTAATTTCTTACCTTTAAGTAAAACATGATGGCAAAGATAATCCCAAAATAGCCAAAAACCAGGCCAGATGCTAGATAACAAAGCCACAAGTTGCCATCAAAGAAAAGATCAGTTTCATGTCCTTCAGCCAGAAAGGGCTGGAAACATCAGAGGGGCTTGAGCTCTCCTTCAGAGGGAAGGTGAAGCTCATGTCATTCTCACCAATGGGAGCCCATCGTCTTCCCAGCTAGAGATATTAATACTTCTCACTGATTCACAGCATCTTCTTGCTGTGATGGTCTTCCTAGCCCAACTTAAAAAAAAACAAACGTTCTTAAGCCTACATATTATTTCCTCTATATTATGTTATCATGAGGAAGCCTGGTTAAGGGTACAATAAAGAATTGAGACAGATTCATAGTTTTATCAAGACATTTGGTCATACTTTTTCATTTCCTTTTCTAGCATTAAAAAAGGCACCGATTCTTCTTATAGCTTCAACTGTTCGGGATTTGAAATGCTGCAAGATCAAGGGACGTAAATGAAATTAATAAAAGCAAGCTTTGTCCTCCTTTCTGCTTATCAGGGAAGATAATTGTTATCAAACTCTAAAACTAAAGAATATATTTGTTCATTTAAGTGAAATCTGCTGTTGCACAAAGGATAAAGGTGGCCTTATACTGATGCTCTTTGGAAAGAATTTCACTTTGCATGAATGAAGCAAAACCTGTCTTTTATCTTACTTGGACTCTGCTCAGGCAAATTCAAGAGAGTAAGTGTTTATGCTCTGCAGCTTTATATCCCAATGACTTATTAAGCCATATATCAATAAGAATGTGGAAGTAGAAGATCCTCTGGGGTTTTTTCCTTGCTCCCCTATTTTTAGATTATAAGAAATAAGAAGTGTAGTAACTACTTGAGATTCTTTCACTACTGTCTGCTATTCAGGGGAAAAAAAAGGTTAAAATGTAACCTCCCCCTTGTGGCGATTGAAGCTATTTGTTCTGTGTTATTTTTATAGGCTACTTGTGAAACTAGAAGGCAGGTGTGAAAGCTGAGAAGTTCATCCTACTCCTCACTGGCAGAAAAGCACAGAATAATACAATAGCATACTTCTGTATTCCTGCAGCTACACAAGCTCTAAAACCCACCACATGAGAGTGAAATGGTTTGGACAAAGTTTCCTTCAAGGGTAACTTGGTTATCTGCATCATTAATAATACTGTGTCTGTTTTCTATGAAAAGTCACCAGCCTGTCCAGTTGTGAAACTAGGAGAACTGCTGGAGACTTTGGTGATATTTTATGATATGTAATTCCATAACACTATTAAGGCATTTAAAAGCTTCACAATACAAGCCATACCATTGGGAAGCAAAGAATCATATGAAACTAATTCAGTTGACCTCCAGCACACAAAGATAAATTTCATGAAGGAAATCAACATTTTTTTAAAAACTGGCATGCTAAGGGCAATCAGCAGACAAGCTTAAACAATTAATTTGCATTCTTGCCACACCTTAGGGATTATTGAAAATACAGTATCACCTAAATTAAAAGAGAAAGATAACAAAACTCATTTTGAATTCTTTTTCTCAGTACTGACCTGCTGCCTCTCCAGGACAATACAGAGGAGTTGTTTCCTCTGAAAGGCAGCACCTCAGAGGCTGCTCAAGCAGCCTCTCAGCTTCTACAACGAAATATGTATCAGAGACACCTTAATTGACCACTACACTAGAGCGGTGTTCAACTTCTTCCTAAATGTGTGTCTTAGTTTTATGCTTTTCCTAACTGTTTTCAATGTCATTATCAAGATTCAGCCTTTACATTTTCTAAAATAAACTTTGACTTGCAACTACTTTTTGTGTTCAGAATGAGCTCAGGTCAATCTGACAACATTATGATGCTCTTCTTTCTTCTGACATAACAAATTTACTTTTCAAGAGAGTATTTAAGATGGAAGATGCAATATTGAGAGTGGTGGAAGAATTTTGCATGGAGAAGGAGAAGCTATGAAGGACCCAAGATGGGGAGCTATAGATAGACAGAAAGCTCTGATGTATACTTTAGCTCATTCTGCTATTTGTGCAAAGTCTGCATCTCTAAAATACTGATTTTTGTCTTGTTGGATTTATGCATTTGGTCATATTTTTGACATGTTCCATTACTGTCAATTTATCTACACACAGTGGTTGCAGCATCTACTGAAGATAACAGACACTGATTCCCCTTGTAAGATAAAAGCCTTCATCTATGGTATACCTCACTCATTTCTGCTAACTGCTGGCGTCTACTACATTTACTATCAAAAGTAGAAAGAAAAGAAAGTCTTTTTACACCATAAGAATATATGCTTATAAAGCCACAAAAAAAATTTAGAGGGCTTAAGGCCACTGTCATATTGGAAGTTATTTGCTGTTCATTTTCAAAACTGGCAAGGACAGAGAAATGTGACAAATATGGAATGAAAATGCATGAAAGATAAGTAAATTTTATGCACAAAAGAAGTATTTAAGAGAGTACAGTGAGAAACAGATAAAAGCAAAGTGAGACCAAATATATATGCATGCGTGGAAACACTGATTGAGAAATCTAACTGCAGTGATTTCCATCCTCTCATCACAACTGAGCATGTACTAAATGAATAAACTGCTACTTGACATTTTCTAAATAAATATCATGGGAAGAGTACTTATTTTACTTTAATGAATCATTTTGGCCTCTCCAACAGAAAGTAGTTGTGATGAACTATAATCTGCTCTGGGAAATATAATTCTATAATGGAGATATATATGGACTGAAATATGAGAAGCTGTGTTCTCCAACAAGTCTACTTTAAATGAGATTCTGATTCATCCATGCCCACTTCTACTTATATTTGATCATAGCTGTTGACATACTGTATCTGCCATGCTGAGAGCTATTTCTCTACTAGAGGTAAGAAAGCCATATGGTTCGTGGATGACTATGAATTTTTGCAAGGCAAACTGAACTAATATGTGTATAATTCTTTTTCCTGTAGCTATTCAAACAAAACTACCCTTTTAGCAAACAGAACATTTTGATTTCAATGGGATATTTTGGCCCATGTAATACATTTCTAAGAACTGAAAGTCTCTCTTAAATACAATCATAATTGATGGGCTAACACTACCTTTCTGCATTAGTGGTCCTCTCATTCACCATGCATTGTTAGATATAAGTAAATTCACTGTACTGATTAAGTGAAACAGCAAATAAGATTTGTCTTGTTCATGAACTAGAACTGAAACAGCTGTTTTTGTTTGCCTGATGTAGATTCAAAGGGTCCCCAGTGGTATATACCTCATAACAAACCAGCGGGTTATTTGAGGGGTTATGTTCTTTTTATTACTAAAACTTCTCATAGGATTATCATAGTTACACAATAAAATTGCTTTGACTATGTGTAATTACAAACAGGGGAAAAAAAAAGTTCCTGCCAAAGGCAGGTGTAAAATAACATCTTACCACCCTTGTTAAGGCACACAAAAAAACATCACAATAATTACTCCAAAGTCCACAATTTAGCCAGGCAAAGCTCACACTAAAACTGAAATTCAGTCATCCAGACTACACTACAAATATTTCCTATTAGAACATCTGTTCTCAAAAATCCCTTTCGTAACTGTGACATGATAAGTGGACCTGGACAGGCAATGTCCGGGGAGCTTGCAGAGGGTACCTTCTGGGCAGGATGCTGCTTGATGTTCACACACAGTGGAAACTGAACATCTAAGCTCTCCTCAGGATCAGGTATGAACCCCTCTATTCAAGGATACATTTCTTCTATCACTTGTACCAATTACTATTGAAGTAACTTGGTTCATATACTGGAATTCATTTAGGATATAACTTTCAGTTTGCCATAACAGACCTTGAAATTTTTGTCTTGCTTTGGTAACGTTTTGTTGCAACAGCTTGGCATTTCCAGCAGTATCACTATTAATACTTGTGGGATTTTGCCATATACAAATGTGAAAACCCAATCCCATTAAGTCATTATGGATATTACCATTGATTCAGTAAGTCTTGGATTTGACTGTGGTTTTATGCATTACACAGACAACACATTCTCCTCGACACCTCTGTCAAGAGCAGTCTATGTTTGCTATGTTAAATGCTTGTTTAAAGCATTTATGACTTCTCTCTAAGTGTAATTTCAACTTGCACCAGGAATTTAAACTCATTTCAGAGGAACTGGAAATTCCAAAAAGTTATCAGAGGTATGCTCTATACCATTCTAGCGCAAACTAGATGTATGACTAACTAAATGTAAATAGCACTTTATAGTACTAAAATGGAGAGCTAAAAAAATCTAAACTAAGATCAACAAATTTATTTGACAATCCCAGGTTTTAGTTCATGTGTTACTGAACAACAGCATAATAAATGCATTCTTTAACTTAGGAATTTTACACAGGGTCTGCCTTGAGTGCTCAGAATTAAATCTCCAATGCATAACATTATAATTCATAAAACTATTAAACATTGTCTGAGTCCATTTTAACCACATAATACACATTTTGAAAAGCATGCAAAATGATGGGGGGAAGAACCTTTGAAACATAAATTATATGATCTGCTTTAGCACTATAAAAATAGCTACACACAGTAAAATTAAAACTTGCAGTTCTGAAAGGAACTGTTTTGTGCAAACCATCTGGAAATGACTTGAAAGTATTGCTATATTGCTGAAAGCAGTGAAATATAAAACTTCTACTCTTCCTATTTTACCTGTTTTCCAGATAAAACACAAAGATGGAAATGCAACTAATCAGAGATGTGAAAGGCTGATACTTCAAATATATTTGCATTATAAAATATTACCATTCATCCTCTTCTCTGTCCCCGAGCTGCTTTTTAAAACGTCTAGTACCATCACTATGCTCCCTTGACACATCACACAGTAAAAACCATTCAGTTACTAAGACCTCACATGAGATTTCTCCATCATCTGCACTTGGATCTGCACTCGGTCACACTGAGGTGACCATTGCTCCTCGCAGGATGCCTGCTTGCGGCCACCTACTACCTAAACGGCTAGAGGTATCCAGTGTTTCAAATTTTGTTAGTGCTCCGCTTGTGATGCTACTCTGAAGTAGAGAGAAATAGTTACAAAACACTCCAGCGCTAAGAAGGGCACTTGAGTTTCACAGCCTTGATCTTGGGCTCACACCACCTAAGGTGACGGGAGCACTTGGTCCCCTTCTCAAGGCTTTAATTTGGAAGACATTCAAGTATCACCTGCTCCCAAGGCACATTAAGCCTGTGTAAGAGTGTGCCGTAACGAAGCACAATTGGAAACAAAACAACGTTAGGTTGTCGCCGTAAATTAGAAATCTTTACGTTTGAGGGAAGTTGAGGCCGAAGCACTTATATATGGATTTATGGCTAAACGCCAAGCTGTACGGCACCGGCACCGCTGTTAGAACTGGGACACCAGCAGCGGCAGGAATTGGGTTACGAAGGCGACAGAAAGCGGGGCCCTAAAAGAAAGCCTCTTTTCTGCACTTTCCGCCGGCTGGAGGGCTCTCCCCGCTCCCTTGCCCCGGACCGACCCACACTGGCCCCACAGCACCGGGCCGGGCCGGCGGAGACCGCCCGCCCCGACGGTGGCGGCCGCCGGGCGGTTTGCCGGCTCCGCTCCGGGAGGCGAAGCGGGCTGGGGCGCGCTGCGCTCTCGTTATGACGCCGGGGAATTATTTTATTTCTACGGCAGACGGTGTTTCAAACGACCGTGGAGGCCGCCCTCTGCGCTGCGAGAGCCACCCGTGATCGCCCCGGTGACCGAGGGCAGCGCAGCAGATGCGCCCGGCGCCCACCCCCGCGCGCCGGGTGCGCGCCCGCGGACTCTCCGGCCGCGCCGA
>VYZT01017207.1:86931-163446 GCA_013400735.1 Pomatostomus ruficeps
CACCACGCCCGCCGAGGCGGGGCGGGAGGGGGCGGGGCCAGCCGGCGGCGCGGACTCGTCACTCCGCAGCCTCCACCAATGGCGACGCCCCGCGCCGTGACGGACAGGTGCGGCAGCCAACGGGAAGGAGAGCGGGCGCGGGGCCGCGCGGGGCGGCTCGGAGGGGCCGCGGGGCCATGGCCGGGAGCAGGAGGAACGGTGAGGTCGCACCCTGAGGGGTGGTGGGGAGGGTGGTCGGTCCCGCCGTGCTGCTCCCGGGGTTGGTGACGGAGGGAGCCGGGGGGCGGCGGTGACGGCTCTGGGCGCAGCTGTCCTCAGCCCGAGGCGTGTTCCGGCCCGGGCGCACCGCTCTGCCGCGGGACTCGCTTGTTCCGCTCCTCGGCGCCCTTCCCGCGGGGAAGGCGGTGAGAAGCTGGGCGAGCTCGGCAGCGGGAGAAGCGGGCGGGCAGAAGTGGCCGCGGCGGAGCCTGCCCGCAGCACGGGCGGGGCTTTGGGTGCGCGGGACCGCGGAGCCGCCGGGGCTGAGCCCTCCTGACCTCCTGTCCAGCCCCTCTGGCTCGGCGGTGCCGCGGCGGGTCCTCTTGCCGCTTATTCCTGCCTGGGGGTGGGGAGAGAGTAAATTAAAACTATTCCTCTAATCACAAAGTATTTTAAGACACCTTTTTTCCTCAGTATGCACATACATGCGTGCTTACTTGTTGTTAGTGACCATCTATCTTGGCTTATTTAAAGTGAGTTAGCTCAATTCTGAAATAACTGTGCTTGCAAAGAATAAAATAAAAGCCTTCTGATATCCAAGCAAAGCTTCAGTTTATTCCGTTTATCTTAATGTTTTATACGACACGGCTTTGCACAGGAAGAACGCAGTAATCAAAATACAGGTGTTCTAGAAGTGGTATCTTAAAGGGTGTCGAGTGGGGCTGAGCTGTGAGAGAGCTGAATGCTTTCATCCTGTGCCTGGCTTGTGCATTTTCAGACAGTTCCAGCATCCTGAAACTGGAATAGTTCACGGGAGGATAACAATTTGTGAGTGAGACTGACCAGCAAGAGTTAATGTTTAAGCTCTTTGCTGAGGGACTGCAACTAGAGATAGTTTGAAGGTTGTATAAGTACACAGCAGTGTTCTTTGTGGTTTAGATGCAGATTCGTTGTGAGAAAGGGAGAAAGAGTAACTGTTTTGCTTCTAGGCTTTGGGGATGTGAATTACAAATTGATGCTTTCTGGGAGAAAGTTAGTGAATTAGGAAGAGTGAGTTCATGCACTTGTGAATGAATGCATGGCTCTAGAGATGAGAATGAGGGAACTGAATTTTGAAGTTCTCAAATTGTTTAAAACTGAAGGTCAGATAAAAAACCACTTGTTTCAGTAGTGTGTCAGAGAAAGCTAAAAATGATCATGCTGAGTGTCTGACTTTACTGTGTAAAGTTGGAAATCATTCATGTTTTATTCAGACACTCTAAGGAGTGATGACTTAAGATTGGAAAGAAAATATGGTGAGAAATACAAGGATGTCACATGCTCACCTGGGAGGAAATAACAAAACTGGAAGGGTTTAGAACCTCATCTGATCAGCCTCTTCAGCCAATAGCATATATGAAAATTTTTGACTTTCTATTGTGAAACTGTATATATTTTTTGAAAGACAGGTGTCCTAGAAAAGAGCTGAGAAAGAAGGTTTAGCTGCTTCTCTTCAAGGTTCATTTTGCTCTTTTTTTGTAAGAGTATGTTGAAGATGTTGAGGACAGAGTATTGTCTGCATTACAAGTGAGCAACAAAGCTTTTTATTTTGTCTGGAACTGGGCTGTAGTACAGCATAAATGGGATGGTCAACAGTTTGTAGGTCATGGGTCTGATTGTCAGTGAAAATAATCTAAACAGTGAAAAGCCAGTGGAACAGGTAAGTGAAATGCACTTCGCTGCCAGGACAGGGTGCAACAGATGTAGAGAAGGTGGGGATTTTTTGAGTTTTGTGGGATTTTTGTTTTTTACTTGCTCATGTGCCAATGATTTGTTACAGGGCTAGAAGTACTACCACTGTCATTCTGTGTATTATCAGCAAGGTATTTATCCTGTCTGGGACAGCTGAACTCATAATTTGTTGCCGTTAAACATTGACAGTTGCATTTTGAAAGCTTTAGTCATCTTCCTTGAAAGTTTGTGCCACCCCAAAATAACACTGTCATAGAGTTACATATTATGGGGAATGATGTTCTAGCTGTTGAAGGGTGGAGTTAAGGTATAGATGTTGGTGTAGTGTATGTAATTGACTGTAATTGTTAGTAAGAAGTGATCGAAAAGTGGTGCTATACAAGCAGTGGTCTAGTGGGACAACAGGAGACTTCCTATTGGAGAGATTAAACTGGAAAGCAAATATGGACTGTTGATAGACATCAGTGACAAATGATTTTAAATAGAGAATATTGCTTCAAGTAGTGCTATTTTCATCTCTTTGTGAGGAATCAGGTGACTTGGGACAGGATTATAATGGGAGTTGAAATGAGATTGCAGTTCCTCAGTTTTGGGGTTTTGTTTTTGCTGGGTTTTTCTAAATGGCTATATCAGATATTAAGCATCTTAATTCTCACTGAAAAGTACACCGTTTCTTTCCTTTTTCTGATTGTTTCAGGGAAACACTGATTGTTAGAGATCTTGAGGTTATTAAAATCCTTTTTTTATTTTTTTCTTTTTAAACTCAACATAATTTTTTGTCAAATACTTTGATGGGGAAAAAAGATAAACACCTTCTTTTTTTAAAGTGGATGTGTTTTCTTTCATCATATATGTTTGTCAGTAAGAGAAATATTAATTACAAATGGAGTTTGATGCCTGACGCTATTTTTTTTTTCTTCTGTGAGAGTTATCTTGCTCTCCCCCCAACGTGACCAAAGATTTAATACAGCTTACCAAGATGTAAATTTTATTTGGATTGTAGTTGGCTAAATTACAAGTAGATGAGGTTTTGTGATTAAATGTAGAAGTTAAGACTAGAGTAAGTGTACTTGACTCTGCTATTGAACCTTTTTATGGAAGGGGGGAAAAAAAGTTTTTGTTGCTGACCTTGGTGTTGTGCCTGGATGAGAAAAGTAGTCAAGGAGAAAGGCCAAGAAGGTAATGAAAGAAGCAGAAATGATACATCCAATGCTTTCTATTTAGAAAGTCTGCAAGGGGACCTCATGCTCACAAGATAGCAGAGCCTGACATAATGTGATCTTTAGGGTTCTGTGTTTTGTGTGAGTGGCTGTTTGGGGTTTTGGGAGTGTGTTGGTGTAGGGTTGGTTTGTTCTTAGGAAGTTGGAGCAATTCGTACATACTGTGCATTGAGATAGGATGGTCCACAAGTGGAAGGTAGGACTGTTTAAACATGCTGGGATGTATTTAGGAGCAGCTGTATGAACCTGTGTTATTTAGTAAGAGTGGTGGAGGTGGTGGTGTGTGCCGTTGTGTTGGTTTGTAGTTATTTTGCCTTTTTTAAACAATCTATGTGTAATGCCTTTCACTCAACACTAGTTTTGATCTTGTTATAAAACAGATTTCTGGAATCTCTGGGTTACCTCGGAGCAAAGCCACTCACATACTTACCTGCTGCTGGGATGGGGGAAAGAAAAGGAAAAGTAAAAGTGCGAAAACTCATTTGGTTGAGACAAAGACAGTTTAATAGGTAAACCAAAATCCACACAAGCGAACCAAAAGGAGAAATTCATTCTCCACTTTCCATGGGCTGGCAGGTGTTTAGCCTTCCCCAGAAAAGCCGCGCTCCATGACGTGTAGGGGTGATATTTGGGAAGGCAGACACCATCAGTCTGAGCATCCCCCCCTGCCTTCCTTCTTTCCCCCAGCTTTACATGCTGAACATTCCAACATATGGTTTGGGATATCCCTTGGGTCAGCTGCCCCAAAAGTGTCCCCTACCAATTCCTTGTGTACTTCCAGCCTTCTTCGCTGGTGGGGTGAGTAGTGGAGAGGGCCTGAAGACCGTTCAGCAAGAACAAAAACATCCTTGGATTGCGAACCCTGTTTTCAGCACAAATCCAAAACACAGCCCCATACCAGCTACTACGAAGAAAATGAGCTCCATCCCAGCCAAAATCAGCACAGATTGTTATGGCAACATGTGGTTTCTTATGTTTTCAGTTGTGTTTAGTTCAAAAGGTTGAAAATGGTTATCAAGAAGTTTGCATTTCTGTGGGTTGTCTAATGACTTAAATTAAAACTCCATATATGTCTAGAAAGAAAAATTCAGCTACATTGGAAATTCTAGAACTTTTTAATGATGGGATGTTTGATGTAATACTGATTTCAGTTGCATATGTATGTAGAAATGCTTGCAGAAGTTGCTTGACATTATGTTATAATCAAATATTGAAATTGCTGCAAAGGGTGGTATGTTTACTCTTTGAAGAAGGCTGTGTAGAAATTCAGTTATATTTATATCTTATATAATAAGAGCTTATGAAGATTATTTTTGAATAACGCTTAATGCACAATCTTGTTGGACTTTTGTCTGTGCTCAGTGATACTACACCTGCCAGTTTCATGGTTCGTTTATTAAATACTAGTATACTGACCTTCATTTTAGCTTGCTTGTTCTCATATGAACTGTCTCTTTAAAATTTGCAAAATTTTTCTCTTCAGTAATCAGAACTATGAATGAGTTGCCGGTTTTTTGTGTTTTGGTTTTGGGTTTTTTACTGTTTTCAGCTATTGTTATGTCTGTTTTCCCTCTTACTGCTATCATTTACCGTAACATTTAATTTTAGCCCATGTGTAGTATAGTTTGATCTTCACTTTAAGACATATGCTCTTTGCATCCAGATTTAGGTTGAAATAAGATTTAAGCTTTCTGAAACTTTTGGCCTGTGTTGGCAGCAGATTGGTCTCAGTGAGCATTGATGTTATAAGTGCACAGCCTTTCCCCTTCCCTCGCCCAAATCTGTCCAGAGGAGAGAGGAAAAAAGTCTTGTAGAATTATAGAATACACTGCGTTGGAAGGGAGCACAAGAATCCTAGGAGTCCAATTCCTATCCCTGCACAGGACACCCCAAGAGTCGCACCATGTGCCTGAGAGCATTGTCCAAACACTTCTTGAGCTCTGTCAGGCTGGTGCTGTGACCACTTCCCTGGGGAGCCTGTTCCAGTGCCCAACCACCCTCTGGGTGAAGAACCTTTTCCTAGACATAATCCTCCCCTGACACAGCTTCAGGCCTTTCTCTCAGGTCCTGTCACTGTCACCACAGAGAAGAGATCAGTGTCTGCCCCTCCTCTTTCCCTCATGAGGAAGTTGTAACTGCAATGGGGTCTCCCCTCAGTCTTCTCCAGGCTGAGACCAAGTGACCTCAGCTGCTCCTCATACGGCTTCTTCTCAAGGCTCTTCTCACCATCTTTGTAGGTCTCTTCTGGATGCTCTCTTTGGAGCTTTGTATCTTACATTGTAGCACTCAAAGCTGCACACAGGGTTTGAGAAGGGGCTGCAGCAGAGCAGAACGGGACAGTCCCCTCCTTTGTCCTCCTGGCAGTGCTGTGCCTGATGTCCTCCAGAACACAGTGGGCCCTCCTGGCTGCCAGGGCGCTGCTGACAGTCTTGTGCAAGTGTAGTTTACAGTTGGCTCAATTACGAGTGGATAGAATTATGATTATAATAATAATATTCACCAAACTTGAGCTTTAGTAAGGGTGTATGAGATACCTTTAGATGTTTTGAGTGAGGTCTGATTGTGCCAGGTAAGAACAAGATAATGGTGCAGTGTGAGAAACATTTTTAAGTTCTGTATAAGATGGATAGGCCTGCACAAATTGAAATTATAGTGAAGATGCTCTGTTTTCCCAGGACTGCAGTAGCAATACACATTTTGCAGGGTTTCACTACAAGGCAGACGGGGTTCTTATGAACAGCGGAACAAAAGCCTGGTGTTGTCATTGTGCTTATGTAGCTTCTTATCATCTTTGTCATGTTAAGTTTATTAGATGTGTAGGATCTTGTGGCTGCAATTAAGATGGCCTACTGACAGATCTCTAAAATCTTTGTTGAGACAGGATGGCACGATCTATTAGTCAGATTCTTATTGAACTACACAGTCATGTAGAATTTGCTGACAGATGTAACACCAGTCTTACTGATTTGAAACTGCAATGTGACAGAGACTGTGCTTGGTCTAGCTGAATCGGTTTCTTTTAACCTAAGAAGAGAAAATAAATGTTGTCTTTTTCTAGCAATAAGTTACTGTTTTGTATCTGCAGTTGCTATGAACCGTGTTGGTCTGGAAGCACACAGGTCAATTTCTCTTTGTAATCACTTTCCCTTTGTAATAACTGCTTAATTTAGATGAATACATAAATATGGGGTGTGTCATCACTATCTTCTTTTTCTTTCCTACCCGTCAATCCCTCTGATATGTGCCGTATACTTAAATAAGCTGCTGCTGTTCAAAAGTTGCCTCACAGACAGGAGAATTCTATATTACTGAGTTTTAGATAACAAAGTGGGTTTCCATGTGCTATAAAAGGTAATGCTAGGCAAAAAGATAAATGGAGACATATTTTATCAACTGCTACCTTAGAGCACAAAACTGGAGTTTTTTTCCACTGTGGTTCTCACACCTGTAATAAAGAATAAGAAAGGAGTAAAATTAAGACAATTAGCATCTGATTTTTGTGTCTAATGGGATGCTGAAGACTAATAGATGCCGTCTCTGTGAGAATCATGTCAGTGGTCTTGAGACAAACCTTGGTATTGTGAAGTTAATATTACACACTAGATATAAAATGATAGCATCCAAGTTTCTTGTGCAGCTCCCTGTGACGTTTTGGTTAACAACCATACTGAGATGCAGACATCTGATACCTAGTAGTTCAGGCACAGAATTCATGTGACCTTGAGTACAACTAAATCCCTCTATTATTTCATTCCCAAATAGAACATGTGGGTCCGTTTCACCATTAAATATGTAATAGCTTTAGCAGTTAAAACCATCTGTTATGTATAATGTCGATGAGACCAATTGTAAAACTTAGAAAGGACCATTCCCACCTTGTGTAGACATCCTGTGAAGAGCTGCGCAAATTTTCCCCTTTAAGGTGTCACTAAAGTTTTGTGAGTCTAGTAGAACTAAAAGATTGTCTAAGGAGCTAGCCAAGTTAAAAGTAATCAGTTTGTGATATCAGCATTTCACCATGGTGTTTCTACTCAGTCTCAATTTTAGAGTTTTGTAGTTCAAAAAACAAAGCCAAGAAAACCTCATAACAACCAAGAAACTCACCCTTCTTGACGTATTCTGAGCCAGGTGATAATAGGTTGTGGCAGAAAGGGGCTGAACAGCCTTAGTTCAGAAAAAGTGCTTTCTTGATGAAGGCAGATAGTTAAAAGTGAGGTATATGAGACTGAGAGACTGCTTGCCAGACCAAAAGAGACTTCAGAATCAAGGTTTCTAACCTGTAGGGAGATCTCCACAGGAAACATATTCCTATCCTGATCCTATATAATGTAGGATTCCTCAACATAGTAAGGAGAGGAAGAAAAAGCCCAAGGCCAAAAACAGTGAAGTTTTTCAAATCTGAATAGCAAACATGGTCTATGTGTGTGTGTGTGTCTTATGCCAGAGGTGATTAGACACTGGAAAAACCCCTAATATGAACTATGGAGTTCCTCTAGAGTCTTATGAAGTATGTTGAAAGTATTGAGATACAAGTTTTTGAGTCTCAGTGTAGGTAGGTGTGTAAAATTACTTCTCCCATTCATTCAGACAAGATGGAGTAGTGTGATTTCTGGCCTTAAGATGCAAGTGAATTCTACCCTGAAATCTGAAGCTGAAAAATTACTTAGTGTCTTCCTCAAGAAAGGATGTCATAGAATAGCAGTGCTGTTTGGAAGCAAGGACTATAAATTCATCGATAGGTGCAGTTTAGTCTGAAGTATGAAGACTTGAATATGTAGTTGATGATCTGTAGAATGGCCTCCTCTTTGACTAAACACAAGATCTTCTAAGCTGTTAGCTTCTGTGTTTGTCTACAAGTGCCTTTTTCAAGAGACAGTCAGCTTCAGCCTGAATTTTCTGCTGCAGATCTTGCCGTCCTTGCTTTTATCGGTTTTTTTTGTCCTTTAGCTGCTGTTGTAAGAGTCTGTTACCATAGCTTCGCCTGCAGGATGAGGGCTGCATGCAGACTGGGAACACAGAGCAAAATACTGTACCCGTTCCTGTGTACATAAAACTGTACTTTGATCACAGCTAGGATTCAGCATATTTAACTATTTTTCCCCCAGTTGGAAAGATCAACACTGCTACAGCGCTTTGCTTTGGTTTCCATGATGAAATGGAAATATGTCACTCTTGGCAAAACTGACCTTGCTGATAGCAAGAAAACGACATTTTTTGTTTCTTTCTTCTGACTTGAACAAGAGGATCCCATCTTGGATGTTAGATACACCTTCTAGTTTATCTGAATTGTCAAACTACACAGGACATAATTGCATGTCACTGCATCATTCTTTTCCTCATATCCCTGTGTAGCTTTAATGTGTTTGGTGACAATGAGGAGAAGTGGGAAAATCATGGGAAACTGTTTAGTTACTCTCTTTTTTCCTTGATTTTATTCTGTTGGTAGTTGCTGAACTGGTATCCCAAATCTGGGAATCTTCTTTGCAGTTAAGTGATCCTGACTCAGAGGATTTTGAAGTTAATGACTAAATAGCTATTCATTTCCCTCATGACTAGAACGCGTTGTGTGCTTGTGCATACATACAAGCTCTCTTGATTTAATACAAGCCTCTGGTCTCTGCTATTTCTAGCAGTGGTTTGGGGTCTTTGAACTTTCAGCTGATGTTTTCTTTTTGTTTTGCTTGTGCCATTTTGGCTGTGGGGCTTATGATTGGATGTTTTGGTTTTTCCAAGGTCAGTGTGTGGTGTGTGTGTGGCTTTTTCTTGTATTGGGAAGTTTAGGTCAAGGTTAATAAATTTAATTATCTTTGGAGGTCCCGTGTATTGATTTCCATTTACTGTAACAGGGGCCTGCATTCAGTGCCCCATTGCGTCTACTGAGTACATCTTGGGCACCCAGAGGCTCATTGGCAGAATTGATGTCTTGTGTGCATGAGGTCTCTGGAGTGGTGTCTAATCTGCAGGTGGAACAGGATACCTTGCATGCCATTAGGCATCATAACTTCAGACTGAATTTTGCCCCAGCGGCTGAAATACAAACTGAATGCCTTTGCCTTTGTGAGGCTTACAGAGCCATGACCCAAGAATCCCTGTGTTAGGCCAAATAAACACAGAGCGAAGACCTTTGTTCATCAGTTTGACCAGCTGAGCAACTCCTTCAGAAAGAATCTAGAAGACTTGAACTATGAAACTCTATCCTTTACGCTTAAAGGACAAGTAAGCTTTGTGGGGAGTGGTTTAAAGGAATGAACAGCTCCTAGCCTGAAGTTATCATCAGTCTTCCACCTGCTAGCTGGGAAGAATAGCAGTCTAGCTAATGTGTTCTGTCTGTAGCAGTCACTTAAAATGCTTTTGCACTCCATTGCTCTGGGTCCTGATAAACGCAGTCATGTCTTTTTCAAGAGTCACTCTTTTTCAGGTGGTTCCCGTGAGTATCTCTGGTCAAGAGTGTCCAGCCACAATTAGGGAAGAGGAGATGATACAGACAATGGGATTGTTGCACCCAACTAGGCAAGGCCCTACACAATTTTCTGTAGTTGATCCTGCTCTGAGCTTTGGGATTAGACTAGGTGATGTCTGGAGGTCTCTTCCAACCTTAACAGTTCTGTGATTTTTATGATCATGTTGTAAAGTAACTGTGACCTTCATAGGAGATGTGATGATAAAAGAGACTTCAAGGATTTAAATCCATTTGAATATTGGAGAGTAATTCTGCACTAACAGAGATGAACTGAACATTTTGAGGAAGCCTTGTCCATATGTTTTGCGTGAGGATTATCATTCTGTTTGCTCTTTCTGTCCTTTTCCGTTCTGCTGTACTATCTTCTGCTTTAGCAGAAATAGCATATTAGCACATCTTGCACATGGGATGGTTTCAGAAGAAGTTCCTGATTCTTCCCTTTTTGGAAGGCTTCTGTTTGTAGGAGAGACAAAGAGACCAAGTAGGACAACTTGCAAGCTTCACAGAGTTCAGTGCTCCTGATGCAACTTTACTTTGTTCTTGCTGCTCAACTTTGCCTTAGGTAGGTAGGAGGCAACCAAATGAGAAACGTGGTGGGGGTTCTTAGAGTGTGTGTGGCAAGGAGTCAAAAGTATGTGGCAAGCATTCTCCATTGTAGTTTTTGAGGAAGCTGTTGCTGGACAGGAGCTTTTTTGATGTTGTTCAGAACTTTGTTTGTTTAGTTATTCAGCACGCTTTTGTTAAGAGTCTGTAGTCCTAACTGAGTTTTAAATCATGCTAAGTCATGTTGCCAGCCCCAGAATGTTCATAAATCTGCAGTGCTATTTCAGTGTGTGTTTGTGGACAGTCTGCTTATATATATAATATGAACTCAGTCAAGGTGTCAATTTAATACATAGGTGCCAAAAATGCATTTCTTTGAAGGAAGCTCCTTACTCTTCTTGTAAAATTAGTGCTTGAAAGATCATGGATGTTCACAGTTTGTATCAGTAAGCCAGCATGTGTTCTGCATTGTATTTCTTGGAGTTACACTTTGCTTTCTTTATGTGACATCAAACTGTAGATACCTGGTGCTCTTTCAGTTTTATAATGCATTTGTACTTCCCTATTTCCAGACATAAGTTGTCAAGAATTAGCCGTGGAACTAGTTTGGTACCTATTGCAGCTTGTTCTCCTGTCTGAAAATACTGGCTCCTTTTAGTCACGGAGAAGTTCCTGGAAAGAGAAGTGTTAAGGTGTTTCTTCAGCTCATCACATAGTAGGAATATTTTAATAGTGCTGCATGTTTTCAGCTGGAAAGGTTTTCGGATTTTTTTGCTTTTAAAATTAAATTAAAAGCTTAATTGGAATTAAAAGACCACATGAACCTGTACAGTTCCTCCTTCAGTTATGTTGACTGGAAAACATCATCAAGAAATAACTATATCATCATTAACTTTGCTATGGCTGTGGGGAAAGTAGGTCTTACTCCATTTCAAAACTCTGATAGGTAAGATATATTTCTTACCTATAGTAAGATATAATAGATATTTTTGCTTGAATTTCCTTTATTGCTAATTTTCTGTTAAGAGGTAGTTATTTTTAAGAGTCTGAGACTTCTTACCAAATGGACTGATCTCTGATGCTGAATACTACCAGAGGCATTAGGTTAAAGAGAGGTTTGGAACGGGCTAGATCGCTCTGTAGCATCAGGCAAGACAACCTCCTGTGGTTGAGGCAATGCTTATGGATATCAAACGATACCTTTTTTCAAGTAATTGCAGCAATAAAACCCTGTGGAAAGAGCTTCCTTTGCCATCTGAAAAATGTTTGAGTAGCTCAGTTCTGAGACTCTTAACTGCAAAGCAAAGTGCTGCTTTGGAGCATGTAAAGCTGCTGAGGATGGCAGAATGGGTATTCCTCAGAGCCTAATTTCTTTGTTCACTGATACACAGGACCACTTTGTTCAAAAGGTTTTGGGCTGCAGGCAGATTTTTTTTAAAATTCGGATTAGAATATACTTAGGATTCCAAATAGTTCAAATTAAGTAAGTTTTTTCAGCACTCTAGTGATTCTCAGAATACTAAGCAAATTGGCAGACCGTACAGAACTGAGAGGAGCCGTTGACTTCCCCCGAGGCGGGGAGGTCCTACAGAGGAGACCTCAATAGATCAGAGGACTTGGCAATCACCAACCATGGGAAATTCAACAAGTGCTGGATTCTGCACATGGAATGGGGCAGCGCTGGCTGTATGGACAGACTGGGGAATGAGATGCTGGGAAGCAGTGCCATGGAAAGGGGCCTGGGGGTCCTGGTCAATTCCAAGTTGAACATGAGCCAGCAGTGCCCTGGCAGCCAGGAGGGAACCGTGTCCTGGGGGGCATCAGGCCCAGCATCGCCAGCCGGGCAAGGGAGGGGATTGTCCCGCTCTGGTCAGCACTGGGGCGGCTTCACCTCAAGCCCTGGAGAGCAGTTTTGGACACTAGAATATAAGAAAGACATTAAAGTGTTAGAATGCATCCACGAGAGACCTACAAAGATGGTGAAGGGCCTTGGGGGGAAGGCATATGAGGAGTGACTGAGAGCATTTGGTCTGTTCAGTCTGGAGGAGACTGAGGGGAGACCTCACTGCAGTTACAACTTCCTCATCAGGGGAAGACAAGGGGTAGACCCTGATCTCTTTTGTGTGGTGACCAGTAATAGGACCTGAGAGAATGGCCTGAAGCTGTGTCAGGGGAGGTTTAGGTTGCATATTAGAAAAAGGTTTTTCACTCAGAGGCCGGTTAGGCACTGGAACAGCTCTCCAGGGAAGTGGTCACAGCACCAAGCCTGACAGGGCTCAAGAAGCGTTTGGACAATACTTTTGGGGCACATGGTGTGACTCTCAGGGTTGGTCCTGTGCAGGGCCAGGAGCTGGACTCAGTGATCCTTGTGGGTCCCTTCCAACTCAGCTGATTCTGTGATTCTTCATTCACCTGAGGAAGGTGTACTGCTGGGATTCATTTCTTCCTGCTGTCTTCAGAAGGCTTGAAATACATCAGGTTTCAAATGAGGACATTGTAATGTCTAAGTGTCAACATTGCTCACTTCCATTTTTTTATGGTTATTGGAAATTACTAGTTGTCTTAAGAGATGACTTGTGTCAGTGCTGAGATGCTCTGACAGATGTGAAAACTTTGTAAGCAGTAACGAACTCCCTCACTCCACACCTTGCTGCTTCTTCCAGTGTCTGCTGGAAACTGCAGCCAAGTGGATGTTGCTTTGGTGAATCTATCACTGTTCCTGATCTAGGTATTTCTTTCTGAGCAAAAGAGATTTTTATCAAAGAATAACCTCCTCAGTATTCATACCCTTCAAGGCAGGCATTGTATCAGCTTGCTTTCTCAAGCAAAGGTATTAAAGATGGGGAGAGCTCCCCATGGGAAATAGAAGGAATGAATGTATCACAGCAGGTCTCATCTTGCTTTCTGAAGTAATGCTATTGTGTGTATGAACATAGTCCCTCTATTTTAAAAATGGAAAGGAAAAAGTGATGTAATTTGGGGGAGAAGATGAGTAGGGAAATCAGATTTCAAAATGGGGAGCATAAAATCTGAAAATACACTGTAGTTATGAGGAGGCTGCTCTTCTCAGCAGATTTGAAGATGTATTTGCATTCCTAGATTCATCAGTATTTCAATGATCATCTGCTTTGGAAGAACAGTTCCCTCAGTACAAGTGCTTAAATGTTAATCTGTGTACTGGTTGTGGATGTGCTAGAGTTAATTTTCTTCATAACAGCACCTGTGGTGATGTGTTTTCTGTATGTGTGGTGAAAATAGTGTTGATAACTCATGGGTGTTTTTGTTACTGTTGAGCAGTGCTTCCATGGAGTCAAGGTCTTTTCTGCTCCTCACCCCACCCCACCAGCGAGGAGGCTGGGAGTGCACAAGGAATTGGGAGGGGACACAGCTGGGACAACTCACCCCAGCTGACACAAGGGATATCGCACACCATGTGGTGTCATACTTAGCATAGAGAGCTGGGAGAAAAAGGAGGAAAAGGGGATGTTTGTCTTCCCAAGTCAACATTGTATGTAATAGAGCCCTGCTTTCCTGGGGATAACTGTACACTGCCTGCCCATGGGAAGTGATGAATGAATTCCTTGCTTGGCTTGTGTGCGTGACTTTTGCTTTACCTATTAAACTGTCTTTACCTCAACCCCTGAACAGTCTCAATTCTATCTTTCTGATTCTTTCCTCCATTCCATGTGGGGGAAAGTGAGCAAGCAGCTGGGTGGGACTTGGCTGCCTGTGGCATTAAACCGTGACATTTAGTAACGGCTGTACTGGAGTTTATTAAAATGATGTAGTGTTAGTAACAGCACTTGGGGAAAGGATTCAGGATAAACCTCTTGGATAACTAGCTTTAGAGTCAGAGACCTGCAAAAGGCTGTTAACTTTGTCTCATTACACAGGTCATTTCTGTCTACTTTCTTTAGCTGAGGAGAGTAATTGTGGATTTTTGTCTTTCTAGCTGTAGACTAACCCGGCAAGGGAACCTTATGAAAAGAAAACACACAGTCACTTGTTTATGTCTGTCTATCTGGGAACTGTAGTCATAGCCCATAAAAAATTCTCCCACATTGTTTGGCATTTCCATGAGAAAGCATAGTTGTCAAGGTACGTTGGAGGTAGTTTGTCTATCAAGGACTGGTGGTTCAAGGATGGAGGTATTTTTTTCAGTTGTGAAGTACTTTATTGACAAGTTATGTGATGATGAAATGTTTTTCTGCTAAGCTGCAGTAGGATGCATTCTTCTTACAACATTTTAAGTCCTTTTCTCTTGGCAGAATTATTTTATTATGAATCTACAGCAGGTTGCTTGTGTAGTATCCACAGTATGTATATTAAATTTGAAGTTGCAGTTTAGATAACATGTTTTTCTCCAAATCTCTCTTTTCCCACCCCAACATCCCACAATATCTCATTGACCACATGGAATTCTTGAAACTAGGGATGTTGCTTTGCAATGGATAAAAATTTTCTTAGTAATACTTTATGCTTTAGTATAATATGTCTTTTTAAGTGGTTGAAATATACGTGTATATATAAGAAAGATAATGGTTTTGTTAATGAGTAGATTATTTGCATATATTTCTTTAATCAAATGATACTTGCATTTGACTAACTTGTAGCAGATTGTCAGTGTCGTCAGAAATGGGCCCATAAGAAGAAGAGGCGTATAAGAATACTGAAAATTCTGTAGAAATAACTGGTTAGCATGTGTTTCTGCTGCCGTCTACTTCTAGCTTTTCTGTGTGATTAAATTGTTTTAGCTTACTGATTTTAATGAGTAATTCATTTGCAGTGCCTCTGTGCCAGAAGAGACCTGCATTTTGAGCAGCCTTATAACACTTGTATAAGAAGATACTTGCTTCAAAAATTAATGTGTGTTTAGTCTGTAAATGTACTGTATTAATTTATTGCCAAATGTAGTCAAGTAGAGGACTTTCAATGTAACCTTGCTAGTGAACTCTGGTTTTAAAGCTGCTTTTCTTATTCAAGTTTTGAACTTAAACATATTAATTTCAATTGAACCTGTGAGAGGTAGGGACTACTGAAAACAGACTTCCATGGAATATGAGAGAAACTGTCCCGTATCAATTAGTTGTTGGGTGTTTTGAAGTCTTAAAATATTTTTAAAACGCTGCATGTCTTTCTTTTAAAAAACATTTTTTTTACCCTGCAGTATTCTTGGCGAAATTACTGAAACGACTGTATGGTGAAACGTCATCATCTTCTCTTGTTCATACTTCAAGTAGAGAGGAAGAGGTGGTTCTTGAAAATCTTGGATCAAAATCTAAGGAAAAGAATTTGGATAATGTTCAGATTTCATCAGCAGATGCTAGCACATCAACTAATACACCCTGTGAATCATTTCAAGGTGAGACTACATTGTCCTTTTTCTGATAACATGCTTTTAAATATAGCTGCTTTATTTCAGAACAGTATAGTATATAGTTTTTTCATCTATTGATGCCAAGAGATGAATTTGAATACTAGTGCTAGTGGTACTTAATACCTGGAACACTTGAGGTCAATGCATAAGTCCTATGAAAACCAAGAAATAGTCTTGGTGTATATGCATGACTGCAGCATTTAGCAGTAGCAAATATGAAAGTTCAGTGTGAGCTAAAACTGTCTTTGCTATAATGCCTGTTAAATGGTGATAAAATGACTTCTACTGGTATAGCTCTGCTCAGCTGTTAGAGATACACACGAAGGTTGATGAGAATACACAGTCCTGCTCTCATGTTGCAACAGAAATCCCATGGGGAACGCAATCCAGCAGAAGGCAAATATTCATTCAGAGTAATAATGCAAAAGAGCATTATTTTGTGTATGTTTATGCAATGAACATGGCACATGAATATTAAAACAGGTAAGTAAAAGTCCTTTTTTTCTTCAAATAAGTTGTAGAATGTGAATGGCATGCCAAAAGATGGAGCTGGAAGATGAGGTACCTGTGGTATTACTTGTGGGTAAAAGGCTCTGTGCACAAGTGTAGAATGAGTGTGAATTGCTTTGTATTAATCTAAAACCAAATTTTGCTATATCTAGAAGGTTATTAAACCTACTTGAAATAGAAAGGTATGTTTCCCAAGAGTATAAAAAGCTTTCTCCAGGGGAGATGCTCAGCTATCCTTCTTACTTGCTCACAGGGAAGAATTGATAGTGGATGTGGTCTGGGGTAGGAGAGTAAAGTCTGGAAAGAAGTGTGCAGAACAATTAGTAGGGTTACAACAGTGTGCTACGTAATAACAGATGTTTGTCTTGTTCAGGGATCTGCTTGGTAGGATTGATGCTGGGGTGCATTCCATGGGGGCACCGAGCATCCGTCCGCGGTTTCAGGGGCTGGCCGGGCTGCTCCAAGGCATGGGTGGGCTGGCGAAGTTCCTGCAGGGGTTCACCCAACCCACCGATGGTACAGGCGCACTGAAGAAGGAGAGACAGGCGGAGGGGCTTTCTGAGATGGTTTATTCAGCACTGGGGTCCTGCTGGGGAAGCACTGGCACAGCGTGTTACAGATACATAAATACTGGCACGAGGGGGCGGGCGGAGGGTACAACATCCAATAGGGGAGGAGTGCTGGGTTTGAATTTGGCGGGCTTTGTGTAGGATTGCACAATACAGAGCCCTCCAGGAGAGGGAAACAGATACCGGGTGGGCGAGGGGACATAGCAGAGCCTGGCCATGAGATAGACCGAAACTGGCCAGAGCACACCGCAACAGATTGATTAGAGGATTAGTCTGAATTGCAAAGGAGCTCTGAAGAGCTGGTTCAAGAATAACCTCTCAAAGCACAAGAATGGCTTATTTTGGCATGCAGAAAACTAAGCAAAATGTGGCAGGATGTCTGACAGAGCTCAGATGTGTCTAGGAGAGCAGCAAAGGGAAGGTGAGGGAAGGCTACCTGCGACAAGGCAGTCACAGGAGCTGCGTCATCATTGTGGAAGGAATCCCACAGTGCCTGGCAAAGAAGAGCAGAACATGTCTGTTAACAGTAACCAGGTTCAACCAGCAGTCCAGTGACACTGGGCAAGTTAATAGTGACAAGGCAGGTCTGAGGTCAAGCCAGTATGTCAAGTCTGTGCGTCAGTGTATGCATCAATTGGTCTGGAATATCCCTCTGATCAGTTTGTGTCACCTGTCCCAGCTGTGTCTCCTTCCAGCCTCCCACTCACCCCCAGCTTCCTTACCAGTGTGGCAGTATGAAAAGTAGGAAAAGCCTTGGCTTTGTGTAAGCCCTGCTCAGCAATAACAAAAACAGCTCTGTATTATCAACCCTGTGTTGAGCACAAATCCAGAACACAGCTCCATACCAGCCACTGAGAAGAAAATTACCCCAGCCAAAACCAGCAAACCATTACTGTATTAAAAAGATGGCATGAAAATTTCAGCTTCTGTGGTTCTTTTTGTTTTATACACGATTTGGTTTTCTAGATTAGTACTTCTTTTTTGTAGTCAGTAAGGAAAGGCATATTTTCAAAAGGTTGATAAAGCCTTAAACTTACTCTGTACAATGATATGTGATAGCATTGGGAACTAATAGTCCTTTCAAAATAGGTAACAGGCTATTTATGCACGACTGTGGAGTAATTTCTTAAGTTAAAACTGTCTTCATTTGTAGGGCATCTATACCATTCCTTATAAATTAGGGCCTGGTAAAACTCCCGCTGAAGTGGGAGGTGAAGGAGAGAATTTATTTGACCTTGTGATTTATAACTCCTCTGATTTGTTTATACCTGATTCCTAATGCAGCGTTCTTCAAGGTAATGAAAGAAAAGCTTATTATTCAAAATCCTAATACAGGGAAAATACAGCTTATGGGGTAAGAAAATTGGAGTAAAAAGAACAAGTTTATATTTAGGATTTTCACAGCAGAGCAACAAGGCTGTTTTTGAGATTAACAGCAAACTGTAACTGAGTTTGTTTTCTGTTGGAGACATGCAAATGCCACAGTAGTACAGAATGGGTTCTGCCTTGATTCAAGTTCAACATACAAGTACTTAAAAAAAAAAAAGAAGCCTTGAAGTGATAAATTCACAGGAGAAAAAAGCTCAATCAATTACCCATCTAGGAAACCAACAAACAACCATTCTTTTCTGGTTGTGGTTTTATTTAAATTTAAGAAGCTCTTGCATTTACACGTGGGGATTTTATAGCACTGGACAGTGAAAGTACACATTTAGAGATAGGCTAGAAGGTTTGAGCTATAAACTCTATGGCCTTGGTGAAGGAAAAACATAAAAGCATTGATGGAATTTTTTGAGCATAAACTGTTTTAAGTTACTTCTTACTTACAGACTGTCATGGTTTGGAGCTGGTTAAACTCCGGGCACCCATAACAATCATTCAAGGATTCATGAGCTGAGATAAGAATTGTGAGAAGAATATTTTAAGGCAAAGATAAGGCTCAGTTGAAAACCGTAAGGTAAATTTCTTATTAACAGGATCACAAAAAAAAAAAAAAAAAAAAAAAGAAAAAAATTCTTTAAAACAACCTTCTTTCCTCCCTCCAACCTTTTCATCTTTCTCACCAAACATGCGGGGATACAAAGCATGGAGGAGATTCCTGCTGTTGTACCATGGTGTCCCTCTCACAGGGGACAGTTCTCCCCAAACTTCCCTCCCCTGGCATGACTCTCATCTTGTGTGCAGCAGTGTTCCCAGGACCGCTGCACACAAGTGGCTTGTCCACAAAGTACAGTTTTTTATAGCTCTGGCATCTGGCTCATTCCAGCATGCACATCCCTTTCATGGGCTGCAAGTGGACTGTTGTACTTCTCATGGGCTCTATGGGCTGCAGGGGCACAGCCTGGGTCACCACAGTCCTCACCAGGGCTCGCAGAAGGAACACGGCTCCAACTCCTGGAGCACCCCTTCTCTCTCTTTACTCACCCTGGTGTCCCCCATGTTGTCTTTCTCACGTGCTCTCACTTCTTTCTCTTCTCCAACCAAAGGGAAAACAAAATTTAAAAAAGAACTTGTTGCCCACAAACACCATTGTTAATAAGTTTTACCAGTTCAAAAACTTCTGTGGGATTTCTGCAGCACTGAGAAGCTGATTTAGTTTGGGTTTCGTGTCAGGGAATCATTCACCATGTTTCTGCCACCGGCCTCATGGGCCCCACCACCACCATTATGCGGGCAGTGTACATCACCACGGTGCTGGTGCCATTTAACCTGTCTCTTCATGCGGGGCGCTGGGAAAGAGTTTCACCGCCACCAGCTCTGCTCCTCTGCCTGCAGCGTGGCTCATCAGAAGCGGCAAAATAAAGCAGAGTTCACCACGGGCCAGACTGAGATAGCTCCAGTTGCTGCAAANTTCTTTCTCTTCTCCAACCAAAGGGAAAACAAAATTTAAAAAAGAACTTGTTGCCCACAAACACCATTGTTAATAAGTTTTACCAGTTCAAAAACTTCTGTGGGATTTCTGCAGCACTGAGAAGCTGATTTAGTTTGGGTTTCGTGTCAGGGAATCATTCACCATGTTTCTGCCACCGGCCTCATGGGCCCCACCACCACCATTATGCGGGCAGTGTACATCACCACGGTGCTGGTGCCATTTAACCTGTCTCTTCATGCGGGGCGCTGGGAAAGAGTTTCACCGCCACCAGCTCTGCTCCTCTGCCTGCAGCGTGGCTCATCAGAAGCGGCAAAATAAAGCAGAGTTCACCACGGGCCAGACTGAGATAGCTCCAGTTGCTGCAAATGGGTTCGGCCGCTGTGCATGGCTGTGCCATATGCCTGTGGCCCAGCGGCTCCACCATTTCCTGCGGTCCCGGCAGCTCGGGGTCTCACTGCCACCCCTCTCCTACAGGGCGCTGGGGGTGCCGGCAGCCGCGGCAATCCCCTGCACCAGGAAATGGCCGCAGCGATCCGCCACGCCAGGAAATGGCTGTGGCGCTTCCCCACACTGGGGATGCTGGTAGCCCTGGCCACCGCCACGTGGCCCTGGTCCCCTCCCAGGGCGTAGTGGCCACTATGGTTTCTCCCTTCTCTTTGTTTCAAATTCTCTTAAATATGCTATCGCAGAGGTGTTACTAACTTCTCTAATTGGCTCAGCAGCATGTCCATCCCCAGAGCCTGAAAGGATTGGTCTTGGGCATGGCAGAAGCTTCTAGCAGCCTCTCACAAAAAACCCTCCAAGAAAACAGACTGTGCAAAACCAACACACAGACCAAAGATTATGGGCATAACTACACAACAGCTGATGATTTAAGTAGCAGTAGTCAAATATGGGTAAATTGAAAGCAACAATGAGAAATGAGGGATTTTTTTTTTGTAAATATTAACTCTTTCCTAGTTTGAAAGTGATTATTTCAGTCCTACAAAATACTACTAAAAATGATCTAGTATCAATAAAAAGTTCAGGATTTCTTTAAAACTAAGCTGACTTAGTCTTAAGTATTTTCTAGCATTAAGTAACAGGTTTTACTATAAAACTCATCACAATGTCCTATTTACCTTTAACAGTTATTCTCAGATTGTGAAAATACCATTACCAATTTGTCTGAGCTAAACCACCACCACCTTCCCCTTGTGAGACTCTGATCTTTATTGGAATGCAGTTTGCAGCATTGCCTTTAAATTTTATGGACATGTCTCTCTTGTCCTTCCAGATGCAGGCATTTAAGATCATACTTTTATATCCTGTAAATATTTGCATTTATATGTCTTTGTGAGAGTAAGTTGAGGTTGAGAAGATGGAACATCAGGACCTATATTAATGATTGGTTCTCATTTAATTTTGGAGAATTAACAATTTAGTATCAGAAACAGTTATCCTGTGAAGGTCCTCACATAGTTCCAGAAGCACAGCTTACAATAAGACCCAGAGTAACTGGAGGCGATAGTCAAATTCTGAGGGACACTGTCCTTTGTAACTATAGAGAGGCTTTCTGAATGGTACTTGCATTTGCTTCAGGAAGGTGGAAGTTCTGTTAGGGATGGAGAAAACATGTAAAGGTATCATGCTTCTTCAGGACTCGAAAGAAGGAGAGGAGTCATATCTTTTTACTTGAAAAGAGAAATTTTTTATTTTTTGATTTTTTAGAAACAAACCAAACCAAAAAACCACACACGCAGAAAACCACAAAAAACCCCACGAAAAACCCCAACCAAACAAATGATAAACCCAAACCAAAACAAAGCACTTGCCTGTGCACAGAATTTCCATTTTAGGGCATAGATATTAAGATATACCTTCCCTCTGGATTATAGTTGTCCTAAACCAGATTTTTTTTCCCTTTTGTACCAAAATATTCAGAAAATGAATGTAGCCAACGAAGGGATTCATATCCCCTCAGGACAATTTGATAAGACTTTCTAAACATTTCTCCCCTTCAGGAACTTGATCCATCTACTGCAAGAGCTATAGTTCTTAATTTCAAAAAATGTAATAAAAGATTTTTTTCTTACTTCAGCATAAAATTAAAGAGGGTCTAGATTACCATCTTTATCACTTTAAACCATTTAAAAGTTTCACACACGTAATAAACCTGAGTCTTATGGCAGGCAAAGTACTAAAAGAGAGCAAATGGAAAGTTGAAAGCTAAAATAAGAGAACGTTTTCCCTAAATGAAGCATGTTTTGTGAATATGCTTCCAAATTCTGTATTTAAAATGCTTTAATACTTGCTGTATCACAAAAAAAAAGTATCTGGCAAAAGAATGAGCAGTTCAAAATACAAATTGCTCACTTGGATGTGGGCTTTGGCTAAATTTTGTCCCAAGAATTGGTTTTGTTTGGTTTTGACCTTTGTTAGGGCCAGATCTACTTGCAACAAGGATTAATATAATGAAAAATGTTTGTCGTGAGGTCTGCAGTTCTGTAATTTCTTTATTTTTGTTGATATTTTAAAACCTCACTAATTACATTTAATTGCTTTATAGTATATATTCAAAAGAGACATGTATGCTTCTAACTAGAGATTTGCTAATTGTAGAATTGGCTTTTTCACAGAATCACAGAATGGGTCAGGTTGGAAGGGACCACAGTGGGTCATTTGGTCCAACCTCCCTGCTCAAACGGGGCCATCCTAGAGCACATGGCACAGGATTTCACACCTTCTCTGTACAATCTGTTCCGGTGCTCAGTCACCTGAACAGTAAAGAAGTTCTTCCTCATGTTCAGGTGGAACTTCCTGTGCATCAGTTTCTGTTTGTTGCCTCTTGTCCTATTGCTTGGCACCACCAAGAAGAGCCTGGAAATGTTCTCTTGACACCCCATGCTTTAGATACTTGCGCACATTGATGAGGTCCCCTCTGTCATCTCTTCTTGAGGCTGAACAGGCTCAGCTCCCTCCGCCTTTCCTAGTAAGAGGAAATGGCCTCCTTAGTCTCTGACCTTTTTCTTGGTCAGAATTATGACTACTTTTTGAAAGACTTGGGATTTACTGGTCAATGTTTAGCATCTTCCTTATAAAAATGAAAATTACAGAGTTGCTGAAGAGGGATAATTGCATTTGACTGAAATATATAATGTTCAATTTGTCGGTATAAAGTGGTGCCACATCTGATTTTTGCTTTTTCCCTTACTCTGAGAAAAGAATTTGAAATGCAGAGAGCCTAGCCAGAGTTTTGGATCTTGTGGGGACAACTTACTTGATCTTTTCTTCTCCTTCATTTATTTAAGTAAGAAATAATGAGGAATGATACTAAGCTGTTGCTGCTAATAGGTTTTAGTTTTCTAAAAATGCTGGAATCCATGTTACGCTATATAAATGGACAAAATGCAATTTACTCCTTATCAAATAAAAATACGAATGTCTTACCAAATGTGCCATATCCCAGTGTCGGTATCCTATATGAGGAATTCATGTCAAAAATTCAGTACAGCTGTGTGATTATTTTGTGTTCTCCTTCTTATTTTTTCCATTGAAGTTATTGATGGCTGACAGTGTACTGTGTTTCAATCATCACACCAGGACTGTGTCCTTCCTCATACTAATCCTGTCTTCCTGCAGCCATTCTACTATAGAAAACTTAAGCTAGTGACAGAAATGCCTAGAAGACAAAACTTGTCTAAAAAATATGCATGAACAGCCCTGCCTTTTAGTTGATCAAATTGATGAAGTGCATATGGTTGAGAAATTAAATTCTAGCAGTACTCAATGCAATAAACAACTTTAGAGACTTGTTAAACAATTCACCTTCGCTTTAGTTAATTACTTTGAAAAGCTGCCTATTGTGAATAAGCTAAAGAGCAATGGAGATTACAATTATTAAACAATAAAGTGTTGTCACACACTCTTATAGTCTTCTCTCAAGGGTTTAAAAATTCTCTCATTACATGGTATATTACAGTGCCATTATGCTGTGCAAATGGGACAGATACATCCAGGAGTAGAGCGTTGGGCTGAAGATACCAGCCCCTCGTGGCTGTGGTAAAAATGGTGCCCAGCCAGATTTACAAGCCAGTATAGGTACATGCTTTAGGGGAATGTAGAAATCTGGGGTTTAGGGGAGAAAGGGAAAAAATTCCTAAAAAGCCCAACAAACCCAAACCTCACAAACAAACAAAAAATCCCCCACTCTCTGTTCATACTGAGTGGGTTGCAGGTATAATATGGTAGGTTCTGTTTGTGAACTCCAGTCTCCAGTTCCTCTAGCAATGTTTTTGTGGGTTTTGGAGGAGTTGTTTTCTGCTGATTGGCAGATTCCTTCCTTTTCCAGTGTTCTTATATATATATGTTAGCTCATTCTTCTCTTCTACATGCTCATTTCAAACAGCTTAGCTGTCATAGGGAAAGCTACTGGCCTCTGTGAGACCCCAGAGCTATGTAACAAGTAGCTTACCTAACAGTGTGTAGCAGTTGCCTACCTAGAGTAGAAAATGTCAGCTTTAGCTCTGAGTGTAAACAAACTCCAAACCAAAACTAGTCAGCTGCAGGAAAACTAATTATCTTGGTAAAGTAAACGGAAAAATGGCTTGTTTAAGAACTTGATAAAACAGCCTTATTTCACCTAGGGAATGGCTAATAGTACTAAATTCAATCAAACTGCAGCATAATAATTGTGTGTTGGCATTCCTGCTGTCTGCCTTGCCTCCTTGCTTGAAGTAATTTTCAATGCATTGATGGCAAAATGGGTTGTGTGAGACACCACTCCTGCTCCAGTTTACACTGGGGAGTTTATTACTTAAGTTGCCACTGTCAAAATCATAGTTAGTCAGAGTCAAAGCTCGTGTTTTCTACTGTTACACAAGCTTACTTACTACTTCTGTTTCCTATCAACTCTACCCTCTCACAATTATTTGAAAAGTGGAAATGTTTATAATGTGAGCTTGGTACTGAACTACATTCTGAGCAAATAATTTTCCATAATTTTTTGTGCTTTGCATTATTTTTTATGCAAATGAGAATGGACTGTTATCAGTAACTTCTAGTTATGGAATAGAAAATCTGAATTTAGAGGGGTAAAAGCTTTAAAACCTTAAATTTTGTTTGCTTTTACTCTTAGGAGCACATCTATTTATTTTCTGGTCTTGTTTCAGGTAAGTTCCAGACATAATCACTTCGTCAGTGAGGATAATTAAATAATTGCAACTTAAACATGGCCTTTTAGATTCAATGTTGTTGCATTTATTTTTTTTAAAAAAGGATTGATTGACAGCCAGGTATTTGGCTTTTGGGACTTGTGTTGAACAAATAAGATCTTCAGCAGGAGAAATAATTGAGCTGGGTACTAGCATAACATTAAGATAGCTTTATGTTCCTGTTTATACAGCTAGAATTCTGAGACATTGTCTCGGTTTGAGACAAATTTTGGGAGGAGACTCCGAAAAGGTGTCTCCTCTAAAAGACAGAATTTCAGCCCCTCCCCCAGCCAAGGTTCAGAATTAAAATCTTCTTGGAGGGACGTGAAAAAGAACTGTTTATTTAACAAGCACGGTACACACAGACACAAAAAACAAAACAAAACAAAAAATGAATAATATTAGACAGTAAACCTTCTCTGCCATGGAGAAAGATGGTGGATTTTTCAGAGTCTCTCCTTTCTCTGGTTCAGCTCCTCCCGAAGGTTCAGCCCAGCAGCTGGGCCGGGGGGTCCGGCAGCTCCTGGTGAGGGTCCCGCCGACTGTCTCCCCTGGAGATGGCATGTTTTTTTTCGGATAGGGAAAAAAACAAGCCAAACAGTCCAAAAAAAGGAAAAAAAAACCAAAAGAAAACTGCAATCCCAGCGGGAAGGGGAAAGAAAAAAACCTCTGTCCTAACTCACAGCTGGACAGACTACTGGAAGAAAAAAAACCAAAAAAAACTTGTGCTTTATCTCAATGAGATAAAAACAAACCATGCCAGGTTTCTCTCTGCTAGCTCAAGGTTACAGGACCCATTCCTGGGCTTAAGCAGACGATAGGAAAAAAAATACAGAGCATAAAAATCACCCCAGGACAGACATCTATTCAAAATATTGCATATAGTCATATACCAGGTCATATATGGGACACACATACCATTTAGTTGTATAGTTTGTTTCATCATTACCTTCTATATTCAACTTTCAGAAAAGAAAAAACCAGCAAAATTTTAATTTTAATTGTACTTAGTTTTCATTACTTTTTCTGAGGAAATGTAGATATTTTAATGGTTTGATGTTGCCCTGAGTTTTGTAGTTTTGCAGTGTTTTCCTTCTGTAACATTTTTTCATACTTTTTCTGTAAACATGGCCATGGTTTCTTAGCAATTATCTATGCTTTTCCTGTGTTTATAATTCCAGTATACTGGGTGGAGAAATATGATAGACAGATGCTTGACCAGTGGAATTAGGAGGCGTTGATTTCTACCTCCAATCCACGGTGATTTGTAAAAACATATAAATAAAGGCAGAGGGTTCTGCCCTCTCTCTCTTTCTGCTCTCCGTCTGCCGTCTCGGTGTGGTCCATTATTTGGCTCTCCTTGGGGCTCCTCGGCCTAGTTAGCCGGCCTGACTCAGTGCTACAGTTTATAGGTAAAAAGAAAAAACCTCTTCCCCAGATAATGAGCGAGAACAAAAATAAGAAGGATTTGTACTTTTTTTATCCGTTTTTTATCTGTGACAAAGAATGTTTGCCACTCCTAATGTAGGAAAACTGAAGCTGAGTTATAAAGGTAAGTGCTGCCTCTAATAAAATGAGCTATAATACAGCCTTTCTGGGTGACTAAAAAATAAACTAAAACTAAGAGCTAGTGTACATGTGGGATGTAGTGGGGGAAATAAATGTGAGCTCTTTTGTTCCTTGTTTGTTATGAATTTCTCATCCCATCTTCAGGCCTTGTAAAATGGGTATGTCTTTATTGACCTCGGTTTCCTTTTGAAGTTTTTGGTTTTCATCAAGCTGAAGGAAAACACCATGATGAGGACATACTTCTGAGGATTTCTTCATTTTGTTTCTTCTTTCAGAGCTCTAGTCTAGTATCCTCTGTAATATGGACTTTCTCTTTTCAATGAAGTGAAGGCCTTCTGGGAATGTGAAGTGTCACAAGGGAATTTGTAATGAACTGGCTTGAGTTTCAACATGCTACCAGGTACAAATGGTGTACACCCTAAGAACTGGGAGCAGTCTTCTGTAATATGGCTGGGATTCTAAAAAATAATACCCTGGGAGTGAAAACATGCTTTGCTTGAATATCACAGGATAGTGGACTTGTTTTTGTGTAAACATAACTGAATAAAGTATCAGAAATTAAGGTCAATCAAAAAATTCAGCACTGCTATCTGCACTAATATGTTATGACATTAGTATTATAAAAAAAAAAGATTGGAATTAAATAAGTGTATTGTACTGTTTCCCCACAATGTTCTCCAACAGTTGCTATTTGAGGATTTTCTGAGCCAGAGGACAACATGTATCTGTTTAATTATAAGATGTTTTTCTTTTATCATTTTATTGTTTGAATGTATGTAATTGTTCAATTTAGAATAGAACTATAAACTTGGGCATTTTACTTGACAAACAGGGAATTTTGTCCTTCCATAAAGAATAGCAGGCATCTTCAGAATTACAAAATTCTAAAATTCTGAACTTTGCAGAAGTGTCCTGGTTTCAGACAGGTATCTGCTAAGAAAGGCAGGAGCCTCTCTTAGAATAGGAAATGTAACCTCCTTCCCTCCGAGTTAGTATAATTTTTAAATTAAGGGGCTTTCAGGCAATGGTATGAGGAAAAGGAATAACAGTTCTTTACTAATATATTTATATATATGATGGGACAGACAAAACAACAACAATGCTAACCACAACAAATAAGAACAGACAAACCCACGGACAGTCTCTTCCCGCTCTGTTGGCAATTCCCCTTTGGTGCAGTCACGGTCACAGCCGCAGGGGCGCTGGTGCTCCTGGTGCGCAGGGAGGGTGCGATGACTCCCCTGGGTTGCAGGGGGCGCTGTGGCGCGGCTCTGGCCGCGACCGCAATGACGGCTGCAACCAGCAGGAAGGGATGGAGAAAGAACTCCCTGTACGAGCTCCCAGGGGCAGCTGGTCCCAGTGCCTTCTTTGGATAGCAGGAGGAGCTGTAACAGGGGCCTCGGAATAGCAGGCTGGGAAGGCAGGAATTGGCAGGGTCCCATAGTGGTATGTGAGGTGTGTCAGCAATTCGGCGGCTGAGGCTGGAAGCTGCGAGGTGTCCCGGCAGACAGGGCTGACCCTTGGACCACAGCTGGGAGAGGCTGGCTCCCTGGGAGGAGGGGAAAGGCTTAGGGATCCCGGATTTCTTCCCCCAAGACACTGGAGCAGATGATGGAGGGTCCTTTGTTTTGTGGAGCAGAGTGTTAGGTCCCAGTGCAGCGGCCGCCATGAGCCGAGTTCTACTCACGGCAGAAGCCACAACAGGAGACAGAAGCCTGCGATGATGGCAGAGTCTCCCCGGAGCTCCCGCCGCCTCCCTCTCATCTGAAAAAGAGTGCCAAACCCAAGCCCATAGGGGCTGTGTTTAGCTTTTTTCCACTAACCCCAATTCCTATGGTATCTGTGCCTGCCCCCCCGAGCTAGCTCGCTGCGCTAGCCTTTTGGTTAGGTCTTTTGTCTTTCTCAAGTACTCACCCATTATCGCTTCTTAGCAACAAAAATGGGGGGGAAATTCCTAAGGCAAAGAGACAAAAAGGGAGAAGAATCCCAAACCCCAACAAGAAGAAAAAGCTTCTTGGGCATTCTGTTACATGTATTGGTGCTGATAAAATATGTGACAGTAATAATAATGTATTTGAGATAATTGGATATACAAAAGTCAGTCCGAAATCTTTTGTTTTTTTTAAATTTAGAAAAGGACGGAGAATCTTTGGAAGGAATGTGTCTCATCTTCTGCCAAGAAGTGGCTTGAGTGACTTGTTTATTCCAGTAAAGTAAGGATACTGAGGTCTTAAAACAAGACAAAGGAATTAGACTGTAATAGTAAACTGTCATAGCTGTCTGTAATTGTGAAAGGCAGGTTTCTACCTGCAGTGGTGAATTTCTACAGAAATATTTCATCAACTGTTCCAGTCACCCAGCAGAGAAGCACAGCATTTCTGCTGTTGCGTGTTGTTGTGTGATGGTTATCACTTGAGTAAAGCAGATGATCAGCAGTGACTGGTAGAGGCTATGGTGACTGGTCGAGTCTGTTCTTTTCCACCCAGTGTAATTTCTCTAGAATTGAGCGAGAGAATCCTGCTGAAGACTGCAGTCAAGCAGTAGGAATCCACCCTCCATTGAAAAGGACTGTAATTTCCGATTGCACAGAAGACTACTTGAGCTAAAAGCTTCTGTCTTTGTGGAAAGCACTCTTTTGTGTGTTGTCTTGAGACTGGAAAACAAACCTATGTTAAGTCAACTTGGGAACTGAGGTTGTTCGTACATAGTGTAACACCTCATGTCCCTGAGGTTACTTTAGTGTACCTTATCATGGCAGACTGAAATAGCTTGATGTTCAGGAACTTGGATGTTATCTGAACAAAAATGAGTATACATTGGGGAATGGGTGGGTATTTAGGTTCACTGGATTTGTTTATGCTATTGAAGGACATTTGGATGTCCTCACATTGATCAACTGGAAAAGTATGTATTTTTAAGTACCACAGGAGGACACTCAAGGTGTGTACTGATATCACTGTACTGATATTATTAGTCACTGATACCACCTTTGGTATACTTCAGTTTGTGAAGGTTTTTGAAGGAGACAACTCTTGCCCAGGATTTGTGTGTCCTGTCTTTATAGATGCTTGTCGTGCTAGTCAATGAAGGGGAAAGTTACTGTGTACAGATAACGAGGTGTATATGTGGCTTGGGAATTGTCAGAGCTTTGGGGATGTAATCTCACTTGTATGCAATAAAAATGAGGAATAGCTATGATAGGGTCATATTCTACCTTACATAATAAGTAAAATCATACTTTAATACAAAATCTTTAAGGGAAATAACCTCATTCAAACCTTATTTTTGTCCAGGTCATATCTCCTGTAACACCACACAGAAAATGTCTACTACCAATAATGACTTTTATAAAAGGTATGACACTTAACTACTCAGACCTTATATTTGATCCAGCATCAATTCTTCATCTCTTGTGTATGATGGTTTAGGAATGGTACTCTCAAATTTAATACTCCCACTAAAAAGAAAACCACCAGCTGCTCCGCTTCCCTTCTCCAGTGGGAGACAAAAGGCAGAGATCATGGGTCAAGATAAGAACAGTTTACTGGAAACATCAATGAGATAAGAAAACAAACAGTAACAGTAACAATGCTAATAACAATAATATACAAAGAGAGGATGATTTACATGCAAAATGCTCACCCCAGCCCAGGACAAAAATGGCAGACAGCTCCTCTGCCTGACAGCATTCCCTGTGAGTGGAAGGAGCACCTTTCTTCTTGGAAGTGAGAGTCCGTTTTCAAGAGTCCCTTTTGCCCAGCCTCTGGAAGTGATGTAAGGTGGTACTGAGTAACGTTGGTGTCTTGGCCGTGTCCTCTGGGCACAGCGTAGGGCAGCCCAGAGCTCCTGGATCAGGTGCTCTGGTGGGCGCAGCCTCCCCAGCAGCTGTGACTACAGGCATGTGCCACTGCACCTGGCTACCGGAAAAAATAATTAGTTGTCCTGGCCAGAATTAGGACACTGTGCTTTTCTATAAAGACCTATTTTGGGGGATGAACTCTTTCCATCTATTTGGAGAAGTGATAACTGGGTGTTTCCAAGGGGTAATTTTGTGGAAAAGATCACACTGTTGGGAAGAGTGGGCTAACTTACAGTTGTTGGCGGGGGGAGCTGCAGAATTTTCTAGCTTGACTTGGGTCCTCTGTTTGCTTTTACAAATTCTGCCCTATGGGAACTTAACTTGGGTGAGTTTTCAAAGCTTTGTGAGTTGCAGAGAAGGACTTCACAGTTAAGACCAAGTTTTTGTCTGATTGCAGTTGTACAAGGTACTGGTGTTCAGTCCCTGGCAGTGGTACTTCTGTGAGGGGAGGCTGGGGATGCCCTGTGCTGGACACAGACAGTTCCAGCCCACTCCAGCCCACCCATCACAGGGCACAGCTGAGCAATCCCCCAAGGCAGGGGCACTCTGGGGGAAACTTTTTTAAGAAAGAAGAAAACAATCTCAAGACAGATTGGAACTAAAAGGAGTGGCAACAATAGAAACCCTAGGGTCAGAGGAGGAGGTACTCTGTTGTTGAGTAAATGTTCCTGAAGGACGGCAGCCCACAGGAAACCCCTGTGGGGAAAACGGAAGGAGCAGCAGAGACTTTAAACATTGTCCCCCCGCATCAGCTTGCACTGCTCCCTGTCACACTGAAGGAACTGGGTGTAACCTGCAGCAAGAGGAAATGGAGAGGAGTGAGGTTGGGAGTGAAAAGAGCCAGTGAGGAAAGGTTCTCGAAGTTGTGATCTTGCTGTTGACCCTTGAACTCTCTTACTCCTGTTCCCCCCATTGTAAGTGCCCCCACCCTCAGCCTGCTGAGGGAGAGTGAGTGAATATCTGGCTGGGTGTTTGGCTGCTAGCCAGGGCCAACCCACCATAGAACCTGGAAGTGATTCAGTCTCTGTCCAGGGTTGTCTTACAGCAAGCAAAGCACTGAGACTATTATGAACGTGTGCTCTGGCCATGTCTGTGTCTGAGGTGTGCCTAAGCATGCTTTGTGTTCAGGCAGTCTGGAAACCATGCTAGTGTTACGTACCACCATTCTGAGCTACATAGGCAGGGGATAGTTTAAAGGTGCTGAAAAATAAACCTAAAACAAGATACAGTGTTTACCTGAGATGATGACTGACTGGGCAGTTGACAATTTTATGTGGCTGGAAGCTTTACCTTCAGCTCCTTCTAAAAAGATCTGATACTCGTTTGTAGTAGGATAGCAAGAGAGAACGTAGCTGGCCAAGCAGCTGACATGCTTGGAGAGGTAATGTTGGTAATGGCATGGTGTAGAGGCTTTTCCCTACTCTCTGCACGAAGTTGAGTTATGTGCCATGGATCTCTGGGGAACATGAATAGAAGACAAATAGTTTCAAAACATTTATTCTGTATTCTTGGTTTGTCTTGAAGAGTAATGTTTGCATTTTTGGGGGGGTTTTAAATGACCTTTAGCTGTTGGGGTGCTTTTTTCCATAAAATAAAACTTCAAAAATGGGATTCATGATTTTGAACTAGTAAAAGGTGAGCATTCTTTAATATCTCTAGTATCTGATTACATTTGTTAATCAAAAACCCCTCTTTATGTCACAGTTTTATAAACTCAGCCATTTGCTTTGCAGCAGTGTTTGACTTTATTACCAACCCATCTCTTCTTGGCCCAAGGAGATTCGGGCCCCAGGCTGTAAAAGTCCAGATGTAGCTATGGTAACAGTTTGGTTTGACACGCCTGCACAGGATTAGAAAGACTAATGCGTGATTTATGAGCTTGCAAACTTCTTAAGGATGCATCTGGTATGAATAAATATCTGATTTGGAGACTCCCAATTAAAGATGTAAAATTAAAAAATATAATTTTGAGTCATCATTCATTTCCATAGTAAGAGTTGCTACTGTTCTTCTTTGTAGGACTTTGTGTTACAGATGGTCTCTCAAATTCTGTTATGTGTAACTGTTTTTTCTGGGAGGTTATTATCCCAATATAGTGACTGCTTTTATGATAAAAAGTTTTGAGTTTTTCAAGACTGTTGTAAATCAAGTTTAAAGTTTTCCTGATCGTCTTTGTTTTACAGAACCTAAATAAAAATGGGAAAAAAGGGGAAACTTGAAATCCTTCAGAAGGGAATAACTCAAACATTTATACATCCTTGTAATTTAAAACTGTCACTAATTACCTCTTCATCATTAATCCCCCTGGATGGGGTGGGAGGGAAAAGTCAATGCAAGTACTGCCAGTTCAATGATTTGACATAGAAAGGATCTGCTGAAGAATTACTCCATGTTAATTTTTAAATTATTTTTTCCAAATTGCATAGTTGCTGTTAATCTTTCTGTATTATTTGTTTTTTTCCCTTTATTATCCCTTTCAAGTAAGTATCATCAATACTTACTGGAAACTTTCTGGCTTGTTTAAGAAAAAAACAATAATATTCTAATGTGTTTTCAAAACAAATTTATTCCCCCATGGTGAAAACAACGGTGGTGTTTTCAGAAGTACTTTGAATGTTCAGAAATGTACTTCATCATCTTTGAAGTAGGCTATCTGAGAAATGTCAGTGCATAGTTAAATTGCATATTAGAAATACAGAAGTAATTCTCATTAGGGATCTATCAGACACAACTGCATTTTAAATATTTAGGAATTAGTTCAACCGTAGTTGCACATAGCTACACCTCAGTGATAGACTTGGATCATCTGGGATCGTCTAGCAAGTTTGTGGTATAAGGAGGTTGATTGTGTCCACCTGCCAAAAATGGTTTTATTGTATATCATTTTAACAGCTCTGCTTTTAAGGACACATTGCCCCAAGAAGGGAAGGCTAGCGCTGTGTCTGTGCTGACTTATGGAGGTGATTTAGTATTAAAAAACCCCACACTGAGCCATGTAAAACTATGTTGCAGCATCTGGAGATACCCTGACATCCTGGCTTTCTGGAAAGGCTTTTTTCTCACTGTGGTTGATCTCTGTTGTTGTCACTACTCTGCACAGAAATACAGTCTGGTTTCGTGTAAGTGGAGCAGAGATGTGTCTCTGTCACTTCTTGTCTGGTGAACAAATGAGAAGTTTCAACTGCTGCTCTTGCATGTATTTTTAAATACCTTTCAAAGGGGAAAGAAATCCTACAAAAACATACTGCTGCTGTCACCACAGATAGTTTCCTATGCAATGAAATAGTTGGAAAGCTGGCCCTTGGCACTTCCCCTCCTGCTCCAGGAGGAAGTAGAGTGGGATGGAGAGTTGAGTCCTCTTGGGAAGACACTGCTGAGGCTTAGTCAAGTGTGACTTTAAAACTCCCTTAATTTTTGCACCCTTCAGAGAAGCATAGGCTGTGATTAGAAAGTCTGCAAATGGGCAAACCACAACTTTGTGGTTCTTTTTCTGTTGCTTCTCTCACTTCATAATAAACTTGTATCTCTCCATCTCTCCATCCATCCATCCATCCATCCATCCATCCATCCATCCATCCATCCATCCATCCATCCATCCATCTTTTGTGAAGCCATTCTTAAAGAAATAGCATCTGCTCATGCTGAATGGGGGAAAATGTTTACAGTCTCTCTTAAAATATCACTGTAAGTGAAAGCTTCTGAAGACAGTGGAGAAGATTTGCCTGATACAATGGAAAAAAGTGCTTCTGGTGTAAAGAACTATCCCATGGAGTATTGGTTTATTTGTAGATGCTGCAAAATGTGGTGCAGTTCTGTTGGTCATAGGAGAATTTCAGTGTTCTGCACCTGACCCTCTGAAAGGATTTTTGAGATCTCTTATTTCTGTAGTTGGGAAAACATTCGAGAAAATCTGCAGTGAGACCAATACTGAGCCAGATACTTTGGATTTTCTGTTTTGTAGGTGGTGATGATAAAGTTATGTCTCCAAGAAGAATTTACACAGTGGATCTTCCTCCAGAGGGTTATGTTGCAGTTACTCCAGATGCTCTTAGTCATGCAGTTTCTGAAAACTCAGGCAGTAGTGCTGACTCAACAGGTAAGTTTGTATAGTTGTTACTGTGATGAATTTTTCTTAACGGAAACTTCTTAGAAGCTCTTACAAAGCAACAATTAAGTATTTAAACTGTTGCTGCCAGTGGGTGTCACTGTTTTGCAACGTAAGCAAAATGAGGGTGTACATCCCTATGGGTTCGTTTCCAGGGTTTCGGGTTCCTAGACTAGATTCAACATCTGGGTATAGCCATGCGGTGCCACAGATCTTACTGAAGTTATGTAGAATCTAACTGAGGACAAAGTCTTTAGCTCCTCCCACTCAAGGGACATGTATATTCATATTATGCCTGCGAACAGTCATCCTATTTTTAAGAATAAATGTTAGATAAAGCTATTTTACTAAGTCTACTCTTCATGTTTTGAGGAATTGGGTAAAGGCTTAACAAGCTTCCAAATTTGCCTCTCTCAGAACAGATACTCATAATTGGAGTTGGTAGAGGAGAAATATCAATCCTTGAATGCTGAGAGGCTTTCTGATGAGAAACTGTGACCATATAACTTCAGAAACAATATTTAATGTTGTCGAAGGATACAAGAGAAGAAGCACAGAATCTGTAAAGTGGGTTCGAAGTTAACCTCAGTTAAATACACAGTTTTCTGAATGACATTGCCAGAATTCAGCTGATTCTGTCTGGCTTTAGAAAGAAATCCTAAGCTTAGCCAAGACAAATGAATTTAGTTTTTTCAAATATGTGTTCTTGTGATGTATTTTTGTCCAAAATCTTGTATCACTGTCATTGGCTTCTAGGCTAGGGATGTTCTGCAGCAAAGGATATACCCAGGTAAGGCAGCTGAAGTAAAATACCTGATAAGCAGCAGTTATTAAACTACAGTATCAATTTGAGCCTGGAGATTGCCTTAAATGAAAGGAAAACCTGAGATATAACTTGCGGATAAAGAAAGGCAAATTCTGCTTGCCTTTGGAAACAGTACCCACAGGAGTGAATTTTCAGCTTTGAAATTGGGTTTACAGTCTGTTCTGAGCTCCAGTCAGAATCTGAATACAAGTAAAGCTCTCAAAGTAGCTCAGGGCACTGGAGCAAAATGTAGTGTGACTGCAGGCACATTAAGAATGTTCTTCCTTGGTGTGCAGTGGTTTAAAGACCATTTCTGAGTGACAAAGAAGTAACTTTATCAGAGTAACATAAGAGTAGATCTTGATAGTTTTTGGATTATGAATGGAAAGATGATCTAATTTAGAGCTTCTAGGTTGTGCTCTTCTCTGTTAGATAGGATTCATGTTTGGAATCCAGAAGCTGTTTCTAGGCTACCCTTAACTTTGTTTAGTTGCAGAACTGTCTTTGGACAGTTCACTGGATTTCTCTTTCCCAGCGTGTCAGACTCATGCTGCTTATTCTGATCTCGAAGAACCTTTTCTCTCCTTCTATGCCATATAATTTCTGTTTATTACTTCATGTAGTTTTCTTTCAGGTATTAGAGAGATGCTTCTTCCTCTTCTGTGCTTTGCTGATAAGACTAAATAAAGTCTCATAATACTTTTTAGGTAAATTCAGTTTTATACAGGGACTTAAGTTGCTTTTAAATAAAACACTACCATACAGACTGAACACTGCTGCAACTGAAAGATATCCTTATTAAGGCATTAGCATGGAACTTTTGTGGCAAATTTGCTCAGCTGCTGTTTATAATCTATGAATAAATCAGATTATGTGTGGTGCATATTAGATGTTGATATATTGCAAAGCAGTTAAGCAGAACAGAATTTAGGATTGAGTTATGTTGTCTCTTTTTAGAGGCATATAAATACCTTCCTAGTTTTACAGTGGATAGAATATTGAACAATGGCTGTACTTGCTCATTTTTTAGATATAATATTTTCCTTTAGTATTTCAAAACCAATGTACTCAACCATGATAGCAGTAAGTAGAGTTGTGATGTTGCTTAGTGATGGTATTGACTGTTGGATGGAGAACTCTCTTAGCTGATCTCAGTTTCACTGTTCAGGAAGAGTAAGTTTTGGGTTTTAGCCACTTTTTCAACAGTTAACAAAGGACACGGAATTTTGGGAGACTTATTTTTGAATTGGTTTGTTATTTGGCTTTGCACTTCGTCATGGAATCAAGAAAAAATAAGTTTGAAGGGAAGGGTTTTAATCTGTGATTCTATTTGCAAGGTAGGTTTGACCATAGATGTTATTCTTGCCAGGTATTTGCCTATTTCTTTAAAACCTTCTTACAGGGAGATTTTTCTTACATTCCCTTTTTTACTTGCTCTAGTGTTTCACTACCTTTTAATGCTAGATCTTTCTTGCTGCATTTTAGACTCTTATTTGTTTTGCCTAAATAAGGATTGCAGAATTGGAGATCTGTGCTGATCTTGCGAGGCTGAGGGATGTGGTTAACTTCACTCGTGTGTCATTTAAGCAGGCGCATAAAATCTATTGCAGGATCAAGGCTATGATTTCAGGCAGTGTTCATAAAATATAAAAGGAACATCTTAAGCAATCACACCATGGATTACATAGTTTGCTCTCCTAGATTTAGTTGTATATCCCTTATTTAGATCTTTTTGAAGGGAGAAGGGAAAGCTCAATGAGAACCTTTGACATTGAAGGAAAAAGAGGGCGCATGCATGACTGTATGTATAAATATTTTCTATATAGAAAATAAATCTGTTATGTTTAGTATTGCCCCAGGTATTCCCAAAGGACCAGCTCCATAAGATGAAATTGAGATCTGGTGTATGCATTGTTTTAATCTTTATACTATCTATATGATATATTATGTATGGCAACAGGTAATCTTCCACTGTGTTTCCTAAAAATTTGAGCGTGTTGCTTATATATTGGGTAAGAAAAGGTTCCCATGCTATCCTTTTCTAGCCTTTTGGCCCAGAACTAAGGGAAATGAATGATGTAGTAATTCAACAAAAAGAAATCTGAATCAAAAATTAATTTCATTGTTTATCAAACTTGTCTCATGAAAATAATATGACTCTAGCATTTAAATTTTTCAGTTATACATCACTGTTGTTATAAGTAATTGCGGCGAAAAACTTGCCAGAGCCCAATTACAATCAATTTAAGATTTATTAGCAAGCGGCAGAAAACAAAGTCCGCGCGGGGTGCACTCTGCTCGACTCTACCGAACAGTGCACACCCCAGCCCCCTGGAGCTCCCAATTTTATATGTTATTTCTTCTTCCGGGTCGGCTGCGTTCTGCAGCTGCGTGGCTGGGTCACTGAGGGGTCTTTCCTGTCTTCCTTTGTCACCTGGTGGTCCCTGAGGCTGAAGGCTGGAGTCTCCCTCTCTCCACGTTTTCCACGTCTCCTGGGGTTTGTTTTGTCTTTCGGTCTTTGGTGTGATATCACTCTCTCTAGTTTCTTCAAGGTCAATATCAAAACAACTCAAATAGTTTAGTTAACAAGCTTATCATATCTGGGGTACATTCTACTCTAATTCTAACTATAAACAACAGAGCTATACTGAAGCAGTTCAAAGAAGTGCCTTTAACTATAAACTACGTGGGAAAATAGACAGACACACTAACAGACACACTTCCCTCTGCACTTTCCCATTGCTGGTTTGAATGAACAAATATTATATAACTTATTTCAACTGTGATTTGCTATGTCCTCTCAATAAATTAAAAAAAACAAATATGAGTCTATCTGAATTAACATAACAAGATTGTCAAGAGGAACAGATGTGCCATGGCTGACATTTCATTGTGTTAAATTAATCTATGGAAGAATGAAATATTCAGTCACTAAAATACGTATTTTGACATCAGCTATTTTTGAGAAATTGTTTAAAATTTGAAGTTAAGTAAAATTATAAAATAAAATAATTTCTTGTCAGCTCTAAAACATGTTTGGGTTTGTCCATTATTTCTGTTTTTTAAACTGCTAATTCCATTATGATTGATATTGTCAGGATGAAATCAATGTTTTCTAGAATAGCTTCTGAATAAAAGGGGAGAAGAAAACTCAGGTAGTCTCTTACCTGTCTGTAGTGTCTTGATTCACTTAAAGGCAGCCATTTCAGGAAGACTTAATGGTGCTTAAGCTTATGTTTGTTTTTAAGGAGATGCTACTATGAATCATATGTTGACTCCTTGGATTCTTGGCAAGTGGTTGGGAATGTGATACGCTGCAGAACTGATATACTCAGCACACTAAGGGAACAATGTGTTTTAAGCAGCTAAGGTCAGCAGCAAACTTTTTTCGCTGGTAGGCAGCACCAATTGTGAAACTCCAATATTATGAATCTTTTTGTAGCCTTCGAAGCAGAGGAATCATTAGACCGTGTAATTTAATCTTCTGTACTTATTAGAGAGGTCTTACCCCATGCTGAGCTCAGCACGTTGCCTTTAAAAGAAACCAAACCAAATAAAAAAAACCTAGCCACATTTCAAAGATTTCACAGAGGCTCCACTACTTTCTAGTGCTAACAGTTAATTAGTCTCACTCTACTTAATTAAGAAAAAAAAATTTGAAAATTGCTTTTTTCTGCCTTCCTCCATTGAAGTGAAGGGCCTCCATTAAGCAGTATTTTCTTCGCACAAAGAAGCACAGTAATCAAGTCACCATCAATCTTTTTGATTAAACAGGTTCACTATTACTCTAAGATATTTACTTCAATCCTCAAGTCATATTTGTAGCTCTTTTAGGTATCGCCCTTTTCATAGCATCTTTTTAAGAATATGAACTCCACTACTGCATGTAGTTCAATTTTTAATAGAATAACAAACATATTAAAGGATTCTTATGAAAAAAATCCTATCTAAATTTATTACTTCATTAAGTATGCCTGAATAGTGAACGATGCTACAGTACAGCTCTTAACTTAGTATAATAGTGTTTTGCAACACAGATGCACAAAATCATATTTCAAATCATAGCATAAATAGGTGAATGGGATTGATATACAGATGTGTAGATTTTTTTTACAACTTGCTGAAAAAAGGAAGTTTTACTATTCTGCTTTCAGCTGCTTCTGTAACTCTTTGAGGTTTGCTTTTCTTTCCTTCTTTTCTTAGATTTGTTAGCATGGATCTTTCCTTTTTTAGTAAGGGTGGCATGGACTTGCAGGTTGAAAACTTCCTTGTGAGAGAGTTATTACTTTAAAAAGTTGGTTTCAGTAATTCAGCAAGGAAGGAGCAGTGATTATATGGTAGTTTGGGCTCTTCTGTATTTCTAAGAGTTAGGCTAAATATTTTTTTTTTTTTTAATGATGAATTCCCCTAGTTAATTTTGGGTGTTCTCGTTTTAATTCTCTTCCACTTTGGATGTCACTGTTTAGTATTAAAATAATATATTTTTGAGTGATAAAGTTATAGGTGATAACATCCTGTAGTTTAGCTTTGTCCTTGCAGAAATTAATGCATCACTCCCAGTTTGTGAATGGCAGATTTTTCTGAGCCATTAACAGCTTCAGGAAATCTCATGTGTATGCCATCAAGAGAAAGCAAGCGGTAGCAACAGTGACACCTCTGCTGAGGCTGTTACTATAAGCTTTTTCAAAATGTTGTGTTGTTTATAGATTAATCAATAACTTGGAAGGAGAGATGTCTGTGAGGTTAAGGAACTTTATTCTCTGCAGCCTGTTTCTTCTTCAGCTTAAGTGTACTCGACATTTTGGAATCAGTTACAGTGAAAAATGTCGCAAACAAATAGAGATGTAGGATAGCTATAGCTGAAAAATGCTGTACTTCAGATGTCTTTTCCTTCAATATCCTCTTGGCAGACCTTGTGTTTGTTGATACATGCAGTGATATTCCTTAACAGATAAAATCACCACAGTTTTCTTTCTGAAATTTAATAAGATTAAATAATCATTTTTATTTTCAGAGTTCAGATAAAGTACTTAATCATTTGTTTAATCTGACTTAATGTTTTAAAAAAACCCAAAAATCTATATTGAGTAATGTTCATATTTACACTGACAGTGTTATGGGTTGATTGCATCACTGGAATTATATTAAAAGTTAAGAAAGACCTAAATCAACTTCTCTAATACTGCTTTGAAAAAATTTTAATTCCTTTTCTATCTGAACAGGAGAAGATTTCCTTTCCAAAGTGACACCTGATGTAAGAGTTGTCAAGAATTCTAGTTATGTGTTTAACTTTTATCATACTTAATTTTAAGGAATTAAGTGTATGCTTTAAAGAAGATGCTTGCTGATGTACTTGCATTGCAAAAGCTGACTAGTGTGATCCCGTCTTCTTGGAAATATTTCTAGTGTGCTGAATGTGATACAAATTATGAACATTTAAGGTGTAGCTTGGGCGGGCACTTAGAGGAAAACTTCTCCAGACTACCCGTGTCCTGGAGCAGTGTTGCAGGCAAATTCCATGGTCTGTCAAGCAGCCAGCTAGAATGGAGTAATCACTTCTCTTGGTTTCATAGCAAACAAGTCTGGACCTCCTGAAGATGAGTGTGGAATTTACCAAGAAATTCACTGCTGTCCACTGAGGGTTTTATACACAGGACTGGGCTATCAGTTGAAGCTGTAAGGATGAATCACTAATTTAGGTTTATATACAATGTAGAAACCAGTCATTTCTAACTACCACTATCTGTAACTATTTACATCTTCTAAATGCCAATATATTCACAAGCATATGGGACTATTGCAGAACGCATGGTACAAATTATGTGTTTTTAATGTCACTGAAGTCTTCAGTATTTCTCGTGATAGTTTCTAACATTAAGATGTTGGTAGACCTCATCAAAACAAACAAACAATGAAGCAAAACAAACAAACAAAAATCCCCTAAAACTCCCAAATTTTCCCCTCTGGAAAATGACTTTGAAAGCCAGGTGGCAAAGAATTCTGCCCCAGATATTTAGCTCAGATTTGTGTATGGTGTTAGGAAAGGGTGTAAATGCTGAAAATATATTAAAGAAAGAAGAATACTTGGTAATGTGATACACTGGTAATGCTTTACTTTAGCCATGGATGCATGTTAATAGTTTATTAAAGATCCTTGATTTATATTTTTTTAACTGTAAATAAAGCACATGTTTAGGTGCTGTATTAGTTACTGCATGTTTCTGAAAAAGCCTTAAGTATTTAAATAACAAAAATTTACCTCTGAAATAAGCTTTCATTCCTGTATGTTTCCGTAGTGCAGTAAACAATGTACCCCTAATCCTAGTGTAGTGGGTTGATGGGGGCTGGATGCCAGACCCACCAAAGCCACTCACTCACTCCCCGCTGCAGCTGGACAGGGGAGAGAAAATTTAACAAAGGGTTCATGGGTTGAGATAAGGACCCAGACAGATCACTCACCAAATACTGTCATGGGCAAAACAGGCTTTTGAAATACAAATAAGAAGTTTGCAAACTTCTCCAATGTGAGTCCATCTCACAAGCAACAGCTCTCTGTGAACTGCTGCAAAGTGAGTCCCTCCCACGGACAGCAGCACCCCTCACACTGCTGCAGTGTGGGTCACTCTTCCATGAGGTGCAGTCCTCCAAGGACAGGCTGCTCCAGCCTGGGAGCAGGGCCCCTCTCTCCATGGGTTTCCCACAGGATCACAACCTCCTCCAGGCATCCACCCACTCAGGTGTGGGGATCCTCCACAGGCTGCAGGTGGATCTCCACGGGCTGCAGGGGCACAGGTGCCTCACCATGGTTCTCACTATGGGCTACAGGGGAGTCCCAGCTTTGGTGCCTGGAGCACCTCCTGCCCCTCCTTCTCCCCTGATACTGGTGTCTGCAGAGTTGTTTTTCTCGCATGTTCTCACCTCGCTCTTCTCTGGCTGCAATTACACTTGTGCATCAACTTATTTTCTTAAATTTCTTCTTAACTATGTTATCACAGAGGCGTTACCACCATTTCTGATTGGCTTAGCCATGGCCAGGGGCATGTCCGTCTTTGGAGCCACCAGGTATTGGCTCTTCTGGACACTGAGGAAGCTTCTGACAGCTTCTCATGGAGGCCACCCTTGTAGCCCAGCCCCAACACCAAAAACTTGGCCATGCAAACCCAATACACCTAGTTTATGCCTTTGCATTTTAACAAAGTAAAGAGAATGCTGGGCTGGATCCCAGAGGAGTGATATGTGCTTAAGCAGAGTAAGAATTCACCAACAAGTGCATGTTTAATGAGACATGTTGACTCTGGTCATTACTTTCACTTTCTGTGTTAGTTCTTTGGCCTTCAACTTTTTGTATTCCTCTGTGCTACATTTGGTGTCTCAAACTGAATCTCTTCTTGTTACATGTCATAAGTCTGAAAGTAATTTAATTAACGTAGGTTCTGTAGTCAGGTGACAGTATGTGTAGTAAGAGAAGAGGGAATTAGGGCCATTATCTGAAGTTTTTTTCTTGCTTTTTGTTTTATTTAAAATTACAATGATGACAATCATTTTTGTTGAGCATTCTGTCCTCTAACAGATGAGTCTCAGAGAAAGAAAAGGCACTGTGGCTATTTTCTCCTCTTTCCCTACTGCACATTATTTTTCCCTTCTTGCTCCCTACCAGCTGAGTCACTTCACCCCTCTCAGCTGGAGCATGTGCCCCCTTTCTCCTCCCTTGCAGCTGTGTTACAGGCTTCCTGTTGTCATAGTAACAGTAAATGATGGGAAAGGAAAAGAAATCGAGAACAGCACCAACAACCTCTTTAGATCCCAGCAAAAAAGCCAACACTGTTATAATTGCTGCCTCACTTGAGCAGACACCCACCACTTTGGAAATCTGACACTGCTTGACTACTTTCACCTCCTTGTTTCATAATGAAAGCATAATCAAGACCTAAGCTTTTGTAGTTAAATCTTCATGGAGCAACAGGGTAAAGTCAGTACGGGGCTGAATGAAGGAGAAAGGCAGAAGACAGCTGGGTCTCTGTCTGCAAGTGCTTCATGGTTCTGAATCTTAGTTCATCACATGTTAAAGCAGGAAATTTAATTGGTTTGTAGATCTTGGGATATTTCTGATCACATGATATTTTCACTTTGGTTATTAGTTATATAGTTGGTTGCATGCAAAATTCTAACCTCTGCTGCTCTGCTGTTGCCTCTGAACCTGTTGATATTGAACCACAGCAAGATGTTGCTGTCCTACATTTTAAGACCCAATTACTCACTGGCAGACAACACACTTGTTGAATATTAGGTGTGAGAAGGTGACTCTGGCTCATCCTCTTGTTGTGAGGGCCCATGTTACCCTTTCTAACAAGACTTGTTTCAATGCAGTATTTTCAAATTGAAAATAAAATAGGGAGCAGGGGAAGAGGAAAGCCTTTTGTAAGAATAGGAGTTCTGCATTTATATTACCCTGGTATTTAAGTACTCTAGACACTGTGAAAACAGAGTCGAAAACTTGTTTCTAGCATGAACGGACTTAGTGTGGCTGAGTGGACAAGGAAAATGAAGACAGTAAAAAAAAATGTGTAGTATTAACCATGTCTTTTTTTCCTTAAACAGCTTTCTGCAAGTATTTGTATGACATATGGAAAACGCTGCTCTCTTATGTTGAAAGTCAGTATCAGGCCTACCTCATTAATTTCATTTTGTTGTTATTCTTTTTTATAGCAATAGTTGTGGTTTATGGCAGCTTGTAGGCTTAACAGCCACACATTGATATAGCTTCCAGTATGCTGTCTCCATTCAGTCTCCACTGGGGAAATTTCTTGGTCTCATATCCTTTGCCTTTGGTTCCTGCCCTCTGCAAAATTTACAGATAGCAGTTTGAAAGCACTGAACAACCCTCAGTGCAACTGTAACCTGTGCCAAGGAAGCTTTGAAAATCATCTTCCATCAGTCTCCAATTTGTGGTAGTTTTGCTAAATAATTTTGTTAGTTTCATACTATTTGCCTCCCGTTTTATCCCTGCAAGCAGAAGTTGGCTTATAAGTAGAGTTCAAATCAATAGTAGGGCATGCTCTATCAGAGTCTTCTGTATTATAGACTGTTGGAGAGAAAGGAAGCTCCTGCCTTCACTGTAGGCTCAGGATGGTTCAGTATTACAGGCTGTGTATTGCCCATGCCATGCATCAGCCTCACTCACGCTCTTTCTTTCCAGCAATCTGTGGAGGGCTGAAAAAATGGATATTGCTCTAGCAAAAGACAGAAACACCAGTGTACACCAATGTATTGCCATAATCTAGCCAAAATGCAGTACAGGCAATCTCAAGTGCATTCCAAGGATCCCCAGTTGGTTTGAGCAGCTGGATATGATTGAACAAAGCCGCTACATCTCTGTACCAGTAGTTCCATTTCCCAGCTGCCTCAGCCATGCACAGGTGTGGAGGAGGCATCAGGGCCAATAGGCAGCCTCTCGTGACAGAAAGCAAATCCCTTCCATCAGCTGCACCTCTGGCTCTGTGCAGCTGTGATAGTGCTGCATCCCACGGACTCTTCTCCCGAAACCAGAATGTGCTTGTCCTCTGGGCTGGTATAACTGGCACAGCTGTACTGGTGGGACTGGGTCTGCTTGTCTGCACTGCACTGCGTGCTCAGCTCTGTGTGGGTGTGGTGGGGAGCAGAGGAAACAGGCCTTCACTGACCTGTGGGACATGGCCAGCATCTGACAGTCTGCTTCTTTTCTTGATGCACATACTTTAAACAATAGCCTTGAGCCTCCAGTCTTTGTGTAGCTGGACTAATAACAGATGAAGTTTTGTGTGAATTCATACCTGTTCTGCCTGCTTCAGTACTATTCCATAAGGACTGGGTGACCTTACTTTCTCAAAGCTCTTTGTTTCCAGGTGTGTGGATGATATTTGGAAAGGACTTACTTATATCTCACCCGACAAATTCTCTCTGAATTTTGCTGTGGAGAGAGTAGGAGACAACACAGAAACAGTTTTATGCAACTATTTTTGCTTTGTTAGGATGATGATACCAATTTTTCATAGTCTATTTGAATGAACATGAATGAAAGGTTTCTTAAGTGGCTTTTTTTAAAAAAAGAATATTCAAAAGGTGAATTCATGAATGTTAGGAACATTGAGAGATTGCAACATAAGCTAATTTTCTGATAAGTCAAACTTTAAGGTGTGTAGAACTGGATGAAAAATGCCACGTGACCGAAAGTCCTGACTGCTAGAAACAAGTTCTGCCTTTCACATCTTTCTAGTACATTATTCTCAGTGGATGTTGTGGTGGTGGTGGTTTTGGAACAGGACCACGGTGTCACACCAAACTGGAAATCCTTGCACAGCTAACCACAAAATCAAATTTATTTTGTTAGTTTTCTTTTCATTGGCAAATAGCCATTGCACTATTACGATGCCAGATATAATATTAGATAAAACATTTGATTTGGTAGTTTGAATAATAGGTTATCTAGATGCAAAAGTCTGAAATATAATGGAACTCTAATGGTTGCCACACATTAAGGGGAGCCTAACACACATTTAAGGGAAAAGATGCATCTTTAAGACAGGATGAGCTTAATTCCTTTCATGCTTCTGTCTTAAATTCAGCTTAGGTACTTTCTTATCTGGATGGCTTAGATTTGTGGTGTGTTCACCAACCATTCCGATCTTTTTACATTTAGGTATGCACTCTGTTTGAGTAGTATATCAGCATTTCGTGAGTACTTAGAAATGGACACATCTTTTGTCAGTCTGGACAAATGAAGAGCCCTGTCTAGGTTTTTGGTCACTGTCTGTCTGAAGATGAGGAGTTAAAAGCTAATACTGTCTACTGCATGTTTTCTCACATATGGAATGTTTTGTTATTCCCATTATGAAACAGCATGTAAGATAAATTTCCAAAAACGACAAAGGCATGAAACATTAAATTGATAAAAGACCGATTTTCTGTGAAACTTCATAGAAAGTGGCTATTAATAAATACAGGAACTGTATGTATAGTTAGTGAGCTAGCTTTCCAGAGGAAGCAGCAAATAAAGTGAAGACATCTTAAGTGCTCAAGTATGGCACATATTCTTTTCCAGCCTTCATTCAGTAGGCTAAAAACCTTCATTTGTAACTGACAAATTTAGATCAGTTCTCCATTAACTTTTAGACAAGGTAGCAGATTTAAGTGTGCACCTTTATTAAGAGTCATTCCTCAGAGAATCCGACTTTATTGAATGTTCAGATCAAGGGCACTTCTCATATCACAAGCTATATAAAATAGTAAAAGATTCTGCTGTGGAAGCCCAAATGTATAAAGACATGAGCAAAAACATGCATGGTTGATATTGAGCCAGTGCTGATAGATCAGCACAGAGAGGCAGCAACTCCAGGGCTGCTCTGCAGGTCTGTAACACTTCATACCCTGAACTGCTGCGGTACAACACATTTGTGCATAGGTCTGATTTTTTTTTCTACCTCTTCACTGATGCATATGAGAATACTCTACTGAATTGCTTGAATAATTAGAAAAGTGAGGCACCTAGTGATATTACATTAAGTGATGATAATAAAATCTGCCTAGGATCAAACTTTGTTTGGAGGAGCCTGTCTCTTTTTATGCGAGTCCAAAAACGGGAGTGAATATTATGGTAGCTTTTACACAGCAGTTAAATACCTTAGCTGAACTGTGGCATTTTTACTGAAAAGAACATAATGTCTATCCTTCTCGTTCTTCTGCCAGAGAAAAGAAATGATTGATTCTTTGTTCAGTACTTTATTTAGTATATAGGTGAACACTGTAGAGGAGAGAAATATTCATTTGTTACAGCTCCTTAAGAAATATAAATACATAGCCTTAGGATAAGTGGGAAGACTTAAAGTAATAAACCAGTGATAGAGCTCTTCCACTTTGATCTCTGGATACATATTTAATTTTGTCTTTTTTTGCCAGCTTTTCTTCTCCTGAGAAAAAATGCCAGATTTTCTTGGCATCCTTCTCCTTTGTAGCACTTGCCAATGAAAATCTCGCATTTACCTCCATGTAGTGGGTTGACCCCGGCTGGATTCCAGACACCCACCAAAGCCTCTCTCTCACTCCCTTCTGCACAGGGGAGAGAAAATACAACAAAGAGTTCATAGGTTGAGATAAGTACCAGGAGAGATCACTCATCAAATACTGTCACAGGCAAAACATCCTCAAAATTTGAGGATATTATTTGAATTTATTATTAAAAAATCCAGAGCAGGATAATGAGAAGTAAAAACAGACCTTAAAACATCTTCCCCCCACCTCTCCCTCCTTCTCAATGCTAACTCCTCCCCAGAGGGGGACAGGGAGATGGGGAATGGGGGTTATGGTCAGTTCATCACAGGTTGTTTCTCCTGCTGCTCAGGGAGAAGAGTCCTTCTCCTGCTCCAGCGTGGGGTTCCCCTCACAGAAGATACTTCTCCATTAACTTCTCCAATATGAGTCCCTCCCATAGGTAACAGTTCTCCACTTCAGGGTGCAGTCCTTCAAAGATGGGCTGCTCCAGCACAGGTCCCCCACAGGGTCACAAGTCCCACCAGCAAACCTGCTCAGCATGGGCTCCTCTCTCCACAGGTCTGCAGGTCCCTGCCAGGACCCTCCTCCAGCACGGGCCTCCCATGGGGTCACAGGCTCCTCTCAGGCATCCACCTGCTCCAGTGTGGGTCTCCTCCATGGGCTGCAGGTGGATCTCTGCATCCCCGTGGGTCTCCATGGGCTGCAGGGGCACAGCTGCCTCACCATGGGCTGCACCACAGGCTGCAGGGGAATCTCAGCTCTGGTGCCTGGAGCACCTCCTGCCCCTCCTTCTGCACTGACCTTGGTCTCTGCAGAGCTGCTCCTCTCACGTGTTCTTACCCCACGCTGCTCTGGCTGCAGTTACAACAGTGCAATAACTTTTTTTTATTCTTCTTAAATGTGTTATCACAGAGGTGTTGCCATCATTTCTAACTGGCCCAGCCTTGGCCAGGGACACATCTCTCTTAGAGCTGTCTGGCATTGGCTCTGCTGGACATGGAGGAACCTTCTGGCAGCTGCTCACAGAAGGCACCCCTGTAGCCCCCCTGCTACCTAAACCTGGCCATGCAAACCCAATACACTCCATTATTAAATGTCTCTTGGGCTTTTGGGGTTCAATTTTGGGTGCTTCCCCCCCTCCATGTTTTCTGATACCCCCTTTTTTATTTTTCTCTGCTCTTCCGTGATTCTTTTACTACCATTGCCTATTATTGTTTTAGGGCATACAGGTGCATGGTAAAGTGAGTACTCATAGGCAATTCTGAAATGCTGCTCCGCTAAATGTTTGGTACCATAATTTTGAATATTCAGGGTGGAGCCTTTAGTGCTAAATACTGTACAGCTTTGGATGGAAATTCTTTTTTTTTCCTCTGAAAGGGAAGAAGAATATATCAAGGAAAAGTGGAAGATTACCAAATATAATATGCAGTGTTTCCTTATTTCATATGTTACTTATGTGTGCGTTTCTAATTTGAAGTTGTAAGATAGTTCACTGATTGTGTGAAATTCAGATGTATGATTCAGTAACCTCAGAAATTACTTTTCCAAGGAAAAAACTTGTTGCAGTATTTTGTTTGACGTATATCTAGAAATCATAATGGTATTCAACATTCACTAATAATCAGAAATGTTAGCATTTGAAAATAATCTTGGCACTTTTTTTAGTATAAAACCATATGTACTTGCATAGAGAACTTCAGCAAAAGCTTTAGAGATAGTGATTTCACTTGTACATATGCAGAAAAATATCTAAGTAAAAGTACTATGATTCAATTATTTGAATGTGTTCTCTAGTGACCTACAATGCTTTTCCTTTTCACTCTAACTGGCATTTTTCTTCTATTAAATACATTCTTGAAGTAGTATATAAATTCTATTAAATTGAAGTGCCTCTCGCAGTTACATTACAAGCTGTATAAACTTTCATTGTGTATTTTGTATCTGTTAGTTCAAATGTATTTACAAGGTTTTTATACTTTTTTTATACATTTTCTTTTAATGGCAGTAATTTTGTACACTTAAACTTGCTTGCAGTGGAATACTTTTGTTAAAAGCCAAGTACATGGAAAGCCCTGAATTATTTTGAGCTGTTTGCAGCCTATTCTCTGGTGATCTTCTGCCAACTTTTTGTGTCACCATACTTGTTAGTACAGTGGAAGTTCTCTCTGCTTGCTACAGTGGAAGATGATGGCAGAAGTGACTCTTGTGTGAAGTCCTGATTAGCATGTATCTCCTTGTGGGGGTGAGTAATAAAATACCAGCTGCAGTCTCCCTTAATGCTGCCCAGCCAGAGAAGTAGCCCACACCACAGAGCCAGGCATCTGCTATCTCCATCCAGAAGGCCCCCATTCCCAGTCCTGCTTTCACAGAGGTCAGTCAGTGCTCTGGCCCTTGTCTTTAAAGAACCTAAAGCCATTCCTGAGATTTATTGATTGTTTCACCTGCTGCAAGATTTTTGTGAACTCTTAAGTATTCCAAAATGAAAAAAAGTCCTATGAACACAGGAACTGGCTACCAAAGTCAAAATCCCAGTTCTTTGAGAAGACAGAAACCTGTACTGTGTGGCCTCTTGTCCCACTTGGCAAAAGATTACTTTTATGAAGGAATTAGGAGTGGAACTGAACAACCAGTGCTTGTGATTTCAAACCCAGCATTCCAGTAAAACCTTAAGAATCTTGATTTGCTAATAGGATGTGCAGGTAGCTTGTAACTTTACTACAGACTTCTTGGACTTTATTTTTGGTTTAAATAACTGGATTTTGATCAGATCTGTCCTACTTTCTTTTTGCTCTTCACTGAGGTATAAGAAAATGTCCCACTTTTTCATCATTTATTGTGTATATCATTTGGAAAAAATCAAAACAGAGCTGAGCTGTGCATAAACCCCTTGGTTTTTAGGACCTTTATGGAACATAGTGGGTTGGTTTTGTTGGTTTGGTTTGGTTTGGTTTTGATTTTTAGAAAGCACTTTATCATGTAGTAAACAGCCATCCAGGAGTCTTTATAAAACATAAACATTACTTCTCAAGGAGGCAGTTTTGGTGACTTGTGCTCCGCAGAAGATGCTCGGGTTGATATATATGCAAAAACTTCTCATGTGCTTCATGTGTAGTGTGTGATACAGCCATGGAAGTAATTGTAATATAGTGCAAAAGCAGTTGGATAGTTTGTACAGATAGGAAGAGCAGCAATCATGTAATATACATACTTTTTTTCCAGAAGCACACAGATCTCTTTATGTTACCTGCTGACTAGCCTGCATTGTCTAGTCAGCTGTAAAAATTTATGTGTTCTCAAGGTGGAAAAGGCCAAATGAAACTATAGTCTGTGACTCCAGCAGAACATTGGCATTTGCAATGATATTTTTTTCACCAGCCTTGTGTTTGTTAATTAATTAAAATTAAGGAAACGGTTACTGCTTAAGAAAATTGAAAAATTATTCTTGGGCCTATGTTCCTTGCATCTAAATCCAACATCTTTACTTTATGTAGCTTATTTATAATATTGGGTACAAGTTTGTGCCTGGAACCTACAAGAAGGCTCTTATTTGTTCTCTGCAACTAAAATGAAGAAACTTTTTTTTTACATTTTGTCATTTAAATAAAATTATGCATGATGCATATCATCGGGCTCTGAATATAAAAGGGTAATAGTCCCCTAGTGCCAGAAAACTTTTTGTGGTGTAGTAGCTGTTTTGGGGAAAAGTGAAATACAGCAGTCACTTAAGAGCTGGACTTGATGATTCTCATGGGTCCCTTCCAAATCAGGAGATTCTGTGATTCTGTGATATCATTTAGCCTAGAGAGGGACTTTTTAGACCCAGATTTATTCCTCTTCTCATATATTTCTTCCCTGCTGTTGGGTATTTCTTTGAGGAAGAACATCCTTCCTGAAAGTCAGTATATATGGTTAAAGTTTGATGCTTGTGGCAGGATAAGCTCTCTTTGGGAGAGCCTTTTTATTCCTACCCCAAAAGAATGGCATTTTACACCAACAAGGAAATTTACTTGCATCCCAGCTGGACTAATAGTAGTATATATTAGCCAGCTCATGAGAGCGAGACAGACTCATTTAGTAACGAATATCTAAGTGCATCAAAGAGGAAAAAGGATGCATATCCATAGCATATTACAGGTAGTCTGTGATTGACAGCTATTGATGCCTAAGGTTCTATGATGTTGAAAAGAAAAGCCAGCCTTGTAGAGGTGTTAGGCAGTGCACCAAGTAAAGATGAAAAGCATTTAGCATCATGCTAATCTGGATTGGGGCTACAGTGTGTGATGGAAAAAACTGTGTTCTGCAAGCAGATGACAGATTTTAAAATTTGTTTGAAATACAAAGTCAAGTGTAGACAGATGAACACATTTCCCTTTATCATAGCAGGGTTATTTCTTAATCATGTCATATAACTGAAGAAGAGTAACAATGTCTCTTCTTTTCAAGGGATGATACTATTCTTCAATGAGATGCAGAGCAGCTCTTATTTTTCAACAACTTAAATGGGAACTCAGAAAAGACTTTACTAAGCTGAATAGACAAGTTGTTATGCTCCTGTTGCCATTTTAAGTGCTTTACTTTTGGGAAGCAGCACAAAAAATCCTGGAAATTATAGACAGTGATCCATGTTATCTCAGTAGTGTTTTACTGTGCCCAGAAAGAGGTGGTCTAATAATATATAGATGATGTACAAAGGACTCAACACCTAGGAAAATAGAATATGCATACTACATGATCTCTTGTTGAGAACATGTGACAAAATTCTTTCAGTCACTTTCCAAACATTTATTTTTGTAACACATGCTTTCAGCTTGGTTTTGTGGTTTTGTTTTGGTTTTTTTTTAATTTATTATTATGAATAATCACATGTTTATGTCATATACCATATTTCATTCTTTGAAAATCTGTAGCTGCTTATTACAGAAACCAGGATGGAGCCCTTAGGAGATGAGGAGACGCACACTGAGAGGGAAAAACTTTACAGAATGTGAGGGACAAATAGGTTGTAGAGGAATGATGGCCAAGGAATAAACCCTCTGTACAGCAGAGACCAGAAGTCTGCTGAGAACAGTGGGAACCCAGGCTTCAGAGGGACATTCCCTAGAACCCAGATTGCACTGTGCAGACTGTTCTGCACTCTGGAAGTGTCTGCTGTGCTGAACTGAGAGCAAGCCAAAGGACAGAGGATTGATTTACAAGGATGCAGTGGGCAAGGTGGACATAAGGTTATGTACATACGGTTTTGTTTCAGTTTTCCTCATTTTGAGTTTTCCCCACCTCCAAAAAGGAAATCAGCTGTTCTAGTGTCTGTTCTAACAAAACTTAGCTTTCCTGTTAAAAAGCTGGTTTGGAATGTTCACTATGGAAAAAAAGTTTGAGCAGCGTGGCTGCACAGCTCCCAGCAGGGCAGCGCCTGATGCAGCACAAAATGCAGTCAAGAAAAATCTGCATCCCGGGGAAGACTGTGGCACCAGGCTCATGTCTATTACAAACTGACAGATTACCTAATTACAGCTGTTCTGGATCTTCCCTGTGGTGTTGCTCGTTCTTCCAGCATACCTGCCTGCATTTTTATATGTATGATTAGTTCAACATAGAGCACTTGGTCAATAAGAAATTACTTACTGCTTTAAACACAATGAATTTAGAATGTGATTAATAAAACTAGGCTTAATCCATGTCCTAAAACATCCCTGTTTTTACAAAGCTGCTTGGAAACTGTGTAAGTAAATGTAATTCAAATCTAGTTTAAGATCCAAAGGTAAATGGATGAAAGAAATAGTTTAAAATAAAACATGTGGAAGTTCTGCATTCTTTCAGACTTTACTTTTCTGGAGTGTTTTGGAGTAGAACCATGTAATAAATTGCAGTTGTGGCAGCTCTTTCCTATAGGGGGTTAAATATAATTGTTTATTAGATGCTTTGTGAAAAGTTAAGAAATATTGTGAAATATTGCAAAAAATAGAATTGAGGTGTAAACTGAAATATTGAAGGGATAACTGACATAAATTGGGGTTGGGGGGTTGTTGCTGAGTATCTTCATTTTGCTGTGTCAGTGTCTGTGTACTTTTAGTTAGGTCTTCTGTGCTAAAGATTGTACTTTAGATCTGCTCTTAGATGCTGTTTTATCACAGTGGAAAACTACTTACCTGTTTTCCAGTAGGTAACTTGCTTTTCCAGTATTTCCCATTTTCCAGTCTGTGTTCCTATAGTCTGAATAATGGCTAAACATTTTGTGCTATTTTAGCTGGTATAATTGGAAAGAACATTTTAAATGTTGCACAGCATTTTAAGATTGCAATGTTTCTTATCATTTCTGTTTTTATTCCGAGCAAAGGGAGAGCTTAGGATTTGTTGAACTAACCATTGGTTGAAAACTATCTCTGGGAGAAAAGGCTTTGAAGAAAACTCTGAATGTGTGTTTGTGTCCTGAAAATGAAAAGAAAGAAATTTTTTAAGTGGAAATGTGACATCAGCTGTTTAAAATGTTTTCACTTTTTTGATATAAATGTTACAAATCTCCCCCTCCCATTCATGGTGGTGCTATCTGTTCAAATACAGAGATGTAATCTTATTTAGCCAAAGACTAAGAAGATTTCTCTGTTTAGTAGCAATTAGTCTTTGTGGCTGCTTAAGCATTTCTGATTTAATAGCCTTCAAAACAGTTACTGGTTGTCGTTGAATCTCTTTTTTCTTGTATGTGAGTATGCTCAGCTTTGTGATTTTACTTTATTTTCCTCACTGAGTCAGCATAATTATCAGTGGTTTTGGGGAGCACAACTGATCCCATTTAGCAAGTGCTGTATGATGCCTCTAAATAATGGTGACTGAGTCTGATTGTTTGCACATAACCCCAAAATGCCAAAATGAATGAAGACAGTGAGTTTGAAATTTAAAACAGTAAAGGATCACTAAAAGGTCAAAATACTTGCCTTTGTTTAAAAATGAAGTCACTGAGTGGTACAGAAATTGTATCAGAAATGTTACTATTTAAGAAAGATTGGGGGCTTCATGAAGTGTAGCTTTCTGTATAAAGTGACAGGAGGCCCAAAACATTACTGCTAAAATTTAATTTATTCATTAAAATAGTTTCAGGTATCTCCTGGATGCCTTACATCAGTGTATGTGTGGACTGAGTGTACATATCGAAAAGCAAAGCAAGCTTAGAGTCTGTTTCATCGTGTATCCAGCTGGGACTGGGAATACTCACTGCTGAAAGATCAGAGAAGCACCAGAGAGCAATAATGGGATCTTCAGTTTCTCCCTTAGCGTCTCATCAGGATGTTGTGAAAAGTTTCAGATTTTAGACACAGCCAATAACCAAGACATTGGTTCATGGAGCTGAGAGGAAATGAGACCCTTGACTTCATCCTACGTAGGGTTTGGTTCACAAGAGGCACATCACAACAGCAACCATTGGGTTCAATATGCTGACAACAACAGGAAACAAACAGCAATCCACAACAGTTCAAGAAGGAACACTACACAAAAATAAAGATACTTACTAAAAAGAACCTGAAAAAGGTCAGCTAAGAGAAGGAAGTTGTGCCAGGTGGTATGGAAGCTACTTAAGGACACCATATGTGATATTCAAGGCCAGCGCCCACCACCTGTCATGAGAGGCTTGAGAAAAAGCAGGAGAAAGACAGCAGAGCCAGACAACAGAGTAAAGGAAGTTGTTAGAAAGAAGTAGGTGTCTTCTAAAAAACTGAATTCACACCCAAATGATGTATTAAACATATTTAAGAGTAAGAACGTGGTAAGACAGGCGAAGGAGTGTTTGAGCAAATGTTATACAGAATTAAAACTGGCAATAGGTCTTACTTCTGATGCACCAGGAGCAATGTGTCTGCCATTCTTTTGAGCCAATGATCACAGTGTAGAACAAGTATTTAGAGAGGCCTGTTTTAGAGAAGTTAAATAAATCCTTTGCATTGTGGAAAAAACACTATGGAGAATCCCATGAGGCAGCACTTCTTCCAGGCTTTTCTGAAAGGATATGTGAAATTGAAGTGATTTAATGGTCATGCAACAAAATTAATTTATAAAATAAAATCACAAATACCAGATTTTATTTGCCTAAACTTTCTAAAAGAATTTAAGGAAAAAAAATTGCCCACGTTACTGACAATGATGCATAGCTACTTGCTTTTCAAATTGCCTTGTTGTTAGAGACTTTTGAGGTTAGATAGTGTGAAGCCAGTTTTTTAAAACAGTTCTTAAATCATCCGGGAAACTGCAAGTCTCTAATCCTGTTGTTTGTTTTAGGCAGTTCAGCACAAATTATGATACAAAATAATATTTGTGGGTGCTTGATAACCTGTGATCTGAATGGGACAGATCAACAGAAGGTTTGCAAAGAGGAAGTATACAAACAGCGTGGTGTCTTTGAAGACCTAGGAAATACATGGATAAGGATGATACAGCTGATGTTGTTTCCTTGAATTTCCACCAAGTTTTTGATAAAACCCCTCTCCAAAGAGGGCACATGGACATAACATGAAAGGTGAAGCCCCAGAATAGATAAGTAGATGAGGAGAATGCAGCAGTTCTCAAAACACAGAGGTCACAACTGCAGGCTTGTGTTCAACAGATGGTCAGGTAAGAAGAGTAAACAGTGATATCAGAAGGTTTCCTGGTAGCTACATGGATATCAACTGCACTAAAGGTAAGAGTTGGGTGCAGTGTAATCCCAGATTGAGTGGTTTATCAAAAATGACAAATGAAACACATCTTAGACAGTTGTCAAGTGATGTACTTGGGAAAAAATACCCAGTCAAAATTCATCTGCAAAATGGTGAGCTCAGAACTGACTGTTACCAAGCAGGAGTGATTTTACAATTTGATGAATAACTGTGAAAATAACATTTTAGCACTCAGCAGCAATCAAGAAGCAAATTATATTATGGCAATTATTAGGGTAAAAAGTGCAAAAGAATGGCCATCATTATATCTCTGTGTAAGTCCAAAGTTCACATTTTCTTGAATGCAGTGTATGGCTTCTGTTTGATACAGGATATAGAAGAAGGTAGTTGTTTGTTGTGACCAAGTACAGTTCCTCCTATGGCAGGAATTTGACTTAAGAGTAAGAGCAATTCATTTATATATACACTCAGGTGAACATTTAAGATTGAAGACTTAAGTAGAAAGTGGTATCTGCCTTTAACTGATTATTGTCATTAGTGTTAATTGGATTTGCTTAAAATCCAGGAGATAATACTCCTTTATGGTAGACAGCACTTACGCAATATTTGCCAGTTATAAGTGAATTCTTCATTTGTCAACACACAAACATAGTATAAATGAAAAAATAAAAGACAGCCCCTATCCTAAACAGCTTCCAGTCTTTTGCACTTTTCTACAACATTACAAGTGTTGCCCATTACTAGAAGTTCTAGAGTTTTTACATGGATTTTCTTTCTCTGATTTCAAATGATGATTTGAAGCAGTTTCCAAAATAAGAAAGTGAAAAAATAGTAATGTCATTTCATGTGCCTGAGATCTCTCCAATATTGCTTTAATTCTAATGAACCGTTCCATTTTATTGCATTCACTAGCCACAGCTATTCACTCTTAGTCAAATTGCAGCTACAGATATCGTAACTGGCACTAAAATAACATTCATTTTTTCCCTTACAAGATCCTAAACCAAAATTAAACTCCTCTGCATTGACTACATGGTACACCATGGAAGATTCATCCAGTATCAAGGAGAAGAAAAGAGCTTAAACTGACTGAAAAATCAGGAGGGGCATATGTCCTGTTTCATCTGAAAAAAAACCCAAAAAACCAATCTAAAGCCAAAAAATCTAAAACACAGAGAGAATTACAGAATTACCATGAGTGACATCCAGACAGGCAACTGTGGGACTTGAACAGGAGAGCCTGCTGCTGTGCTTGGGTCGTGATGAGCACATTATATGGATTCCTAAAGCTGAGAGGATATTCTTTGACTCTGTTTTCCTCAGTCTGCTATGCATATTATTTTTTTCTCCCTGTTCTAAAAGTTTTTTCTAATTTTATTCAGGGACCTGATTTTTAAAAACCCCTAGCATTCAAAAATCCCAGTTTATTTTCAGAGCCAAACTTCATTTTGCATACTGTGAAACTTTGTATCCCTTAGACTTGCAGCCACTTAAGTAATCGGCTCCCATTTTTCATTGTCTTATAGAATGTTGTCTCACAGTGTTTCCATCTGGCATTGTCTGAAGGAGCTGAAATAGTAAAGATAAACTCGAGGAAGCTTATCTTTTCCATCATGGAGTTGCCAGCAGTGTGTTCATGCTGATGGTTAGTCTGTCCTGGACAGGAGGAACTCAGCTGTTGCTCTTAGCTCATGTTAAGCTTTGTATTTAATCTCTTTGTGTCTCCAGCTGCTCTGATGATGAATACAAAGTAACTTACTAATATAATAGAACTCAGTAAAAGTTAGTTTACTGGGAATCTTCATGTCAATAATTTTTTTTTAATTTTCTATTTTTTATTCTGTTTCTCCTTGAAGATAGAAACTGGCTGCACTGACTTTTCATTATCAAAATTTAGTAAGCTGTATGGATAAACTGAGTCCTCTTATTTAATTTAAAGTCTTTTTTTTAATGTATTTCTACCTTTGTTGTGTTAAAGAACCATGCAGTTTGAATGGAGAAAACATTTTAGTCTTTCAGACAAGATAAGATAGGCTGTTAGAAAATGACTTTTAGTGCTGACTTACATTCTGAGCCTGCTCATTCCCACTTCCATATTATACTGTCAGACAGGGTAGTGTGACTGTGCCACCTGCGTGGTAAACTGCATCTGAAAAGTAATCTATGCAAGCAAAAAAAAAAACATGAACTCTGAACAGTTCCTGAGGAAAGAGTTCTTATTAAGGCTGAAAGAAATACCTATGAAATTAGGACTGTGACTGGAAAATCTGTATGGGCATTCCATCTGAAGACATTTTGCTGAGTCTGAAAGGTCACCAAATGCAGACTAAACAGGTTAGAGTCAGTTGCTCCTGGATAATTGGATTATGTGATCAATTAAGCAATTTGTGGAGCAGAGATAGGTCTTAGGAGTGAGAGAGGTGACAGACCATTATGGAACAGGAGGAGAATCCTCAGCTTTTGTGGAATTAGAGCAAGCTGTAGCTATAATTGTGGCTACAGTTAGTGTAGTTCAAAAGCTATTCCCATCATTGTTGCTTAAGTACTTACTCAACGTACTGAGATTGCTTGCATAGTGTATATTCCCTGCATTTGTTATAATTATACAAAAATGTTGACATAACAAACATTTTCTGGAAGTGGGAAAAATAGGAACCAAATTTGTATCTGTTGAAATTTTATCAGGCCTCCCTACTGGCTTGAAATGTAGAGAATTACTCAAAAATTTGGTCTTGTTTGGTGTTTTTTAAATAAAACTGTGGATTTTGTTAATTAGTAAGAACCATCTGATGAGCAGACTCATGTTAAGACCTGTGTACCAATATTTTTTGTAGAAGAAACCGATGCTTCTCAGTTGTTGCAAAGCATCTAGTCAGAACTTGTCATGTCGATTTCCTTTGTGGTTAATGGAATGGGAGAGAGAGAGATGAAGTCCTTCAGGTTGCATTTCCATCCCTGCTGGTTTAGAATGAGATAAACTGCTTTCTGAAGATGCAAGTGTCTTTTGGGTTATCAGAGAGAGCAGAGGTCTAAGTATGCACAAAGTATTTTCAGGCAGCTAAAGCTGTGGGAGGCAAATCCCACTGTCATTTGTTAAGGTCATTGTGTGGGCTGTGACATAAACTTTATGGTGTATGCTTCTTGTATAACTGTAGTTTATATTTTAGCATGGCTGTTGTAATCAGGTAGCCTTGCTGGTTATATGAACGAGCAGTTCCCTTGGCTTCTCTGCAGGCCACACACATGGGAAATCTATAGCAAACTGTACCATTAGTGAGAAAAGGTTTTACTTTCTTCTATTAGCTTGTGAAACAGCTCAGATTAATTGCATGTCACCTTGTTTTCACATGAGGAGGCAGAAATTAAATCTATTTTGTTACTCTTTCAAGTCAAATCATACGAATCTTTTTGGAGTTTCTTTCTCTGCTAACTTCTGTGAGCCCTCCTTTTGCCTTCCAGAATCTTACTGTTCTGGAATTATGCTAAGAAACACAGCATTACAAGCTTGAACAGTACAATAGGTTTATATAATAGCTTTGGAATATTTTTCCTGTTATTTTCCATCTCTTTTCTTATGTATGCAAACAAGGTGTTAGCTGTTGTGATCACTGATACTGAGCAAATGCTTTCGTTGTGCTCTCTGTACTGATGCTCAGGTATGGCTTTTGTTTTTCCTGAGCTGATAACAGCTCACTTACCCCTACCAGGGAGCTGTTCAAATTATTCCCTTTTGTGTGCATTGCTTTGCATTCGTAAACATCTAATTTCACTTGTTCCTGATGTTGAATCACTGGTAGCTCCCACATGTGAAACAGTAGATACTACACAGATACTAGAACACAGGGCAAAGAATGACAAAAACTGCTAAAGGACTGCCACTCTAGCTCCTCAAGGGAACTAGTCAGAGTCTTGTGTTTGTTTCCTGTGTTGGAGGAAAGTCAGCATAGTTCTGGTTTTCTTGCAGTCAGGCATTTATCCTAATACCTGCACATGGGAAGACTGTGTTCATCCTCCCTTTTGACAGTTTCACTGTGGTCTCTTCAGACCTTCCGCTGTCCTGAGCTATTTAGGATAAGGAAACTTTTGGATTTGACTCAAATAATCAGTTATCTTAAGCCCTGTCCTGGCTTCTGCCCTGGTTTTCCTCAAGTGATTTCAAACCAAAGAAGAGTGCTTGGCTGCACAACATTTTCATTTTGTTGAGATTTGGGGATCTCAGATGTTTAAAGAGCAAGTTAGGCTGCTTTGCTGAGAGCATAGATTAAAGTAGTGTTATTAGCAAACAGTGCAGTTCAGGTTAACAGAGAGCTGAGAAATTTTGCAAAACAATGTATATATATTTGCAGTGAAATTCACCTATTATAACACAAATAATCCCATGAAATTCAAATTAGCTCTCAAGATGAAACACTGTTGTTTTGTTTATAGCATCTTTCACCATTCATATCTGCCTTCAGTTCTGATATTTTATTCCTTCAGGATGACACAGACGTTATTTTTCCCACATCCCATATGTCCAAATCACATATAAAGATATTTAGCTCAAATACCATGGGTGCGAAACATTCCACACTGTGGGTCCAGGGTGGTGTTTGGCGTGTCTTTAACATGCTGTGGTGTTCAATTACAATACAGCAAATTTATTTTTATGCAGCCTTCTTCATTGAAAGTATGGAAAATTGCTTTGCAGTGAGTCATCTGACAGCTAAAGAACTAAAAGTCTGTAGTGATATTTAAAGAGAAAGTGTCTCAGAGCTGACAGAGTTCAAGACAGAAAAAGAAACAGAAATTAAAGAGAGGGCCTCCAACCATGGAGAAAATAGCGACAAAGACTGGTTAGGGGGAGGAGTGATGAGAAAGCCAAACAAGCTGAGAATGTCAGAGACAGTTCAGGAGATTATGCATATCATTCTGAAACAAGCATTAGGCTTCAGATGTCTCTCCTGTATTACACCAGTGTTAGCCAAGCAAGGTTGCTTTGACCCTAAGAGAATGGTGTAAATCCAGATAAATAAGAGTACTGGGCTCAGGACACTATAAGGAATTTAGAAACATGCAGGTAGAGGTTGAGGGAAGGATTAATGTCTTAACTTTATAGAGCAAAACATTAGAATGTGATGTTTTCACCTTGGCTGAACACCAGGCACCCACCAAAGCCATTCTATTACTGTCCTCCTCAGCTGGACAGGAAATAGAAAATGTTACTAAAAGTTCACAAGATAAGGGTAGGGAGAGATCACTCACCAATTACTGTCATGGGCGAGACAGGCTCAGCTTGGGGAAACTAATTGAATTTATTAGCAATCAAAACTAGAGCAGGATAGTGAAAAAAATAAAGTCAAATCTTAAAAGCACCTTCCCACCTTGCCCCCTGACCCCCAACATCTTCCCAGGCTTAACTTTATTCCCAGTTCTCTACCTCCTCCCCACCAGCAGCACAGGGAGATGGGGAATGAAGGTTACAAGCACTTCATCTCCTCAGGGAAAGGAGTCCTTCCCCTTTTCCAGCATGGGGTCTGTCCCATGGGAGACAGTCCTCCAGCATGAGTCCTTCCCACAGACTGTAGCTCTTAATGAACTGCTCCAGGTTAGTCCTCTCCCACATCGTTCAGTCCTTCAGGAACAGATTTCTCCAGTGTGGGTCCTCTGTGGGGTCACAAGTCCTGCCAGAAAACCTGCTCCAGTGTGGGCTCCTGTCTCCGCAGGGCCACAGATTCTGCCAGGAGCCTGCTCCAGCCTGGGCTTCCTATGAGGTCACGGCCTCCCTCAGGCTTGCACTTGCTCAAGTGGAGGATCTCTGCTCCACCGTGGACCTCCATGGACTGCAGGGGCATAGCTGCTTCATCATGGTCCGCAGGGGAATCTGCTCTGGCTCCTGGAGCACCTCCTTCTCCACTGACCTTGGTGTCTGCAGACTTGTTTGTCTCACCTATTCTCGCTCTGTTCTTCTCTGGTTGCAATTTCTTCCACACACTAACTTTTTTCACCTTTGTAACTATGTTATCCCAGAGCTGTTATTACCATCACTGATGACTCAGCCTTGGCCAGCAGCAGGTCCATCTTGGAGCCAGCTGACATTGGCTCTGCTGGAACACAGGAGAAGCTTCTGGCAACTTTTCACTGAAGTCACCCCTGTAGCTTCCATGACCAAATCTTGTCATGCACACTCAATACATAGAAGAAAACTGGCATTCTGCAATCCGTGATGTTTAAATGTGCAAGAATTTTGTTAGACCATGAATGAGGGAATTCCCGTTAGTTAGACAGGAATTATTATAGACATGAATATGGACTTCAGCAGCAGTGCACTCAGAGGGAAGATGAGTTTGGGCTTTTGGCCAAACTTTCCTGGGTTGGTGCTAGAGGGGCTAACACTTGGAAGTTGGTGTGTGGGGGGAGCAGTCAGTTCAGGGTCAGAGATTACTTTAAAACTCAGGTTTTGTGTACAGGGATAAGATCTGAGTAAAGAAGCACAAGAGCTGTCTTGAAGAGCAAGAGGGACTTATTTCCTGTGACTTTTGAGGCTTTTGAAGAATTAGGTGGTAAGGAAATTATAATGTAGCAAGGGAACAACAGAATGAAAGCAGGGTGTTAAAGAGATTGGAGATTACTTAACAAGGTCACTGTTGTCTTGCATGCTGTTCCTATAAAGTTGATGTCCAAAACGGAGCTAGCAGTAAGATATCCCGAAGGAGGAGAATGTTTAAAGAGGAGAAAATAGATGAGTCAGAAACAGATGCCTGGTGTTTTTAAAGCACAGCACTGTCATGAATGGATATCATCAATATAAACACTATCATCTTTCCTTATAATTTATATACATTCTTGTTGTGTTCTTGGTCAAGTCTACCAACTGGTGGTGTGGGACTCTTTGGAGAGTTCTCATGCGTGTCACCCACTCTGCCCATACTGTTTCTTGCTCTGGGGATTCTTTTGATTTCACTCTGTACAGAACCTTGAGAAAGTAAATGAGATGTAAAGTATGTAGCATGAAGGAGAATACAGTCTTTATTGAAAGCAGAAGGGAAAAAAGCTTGTCTTTTTAATGCATTCAGAAAAGTTGACTTTGACATTGTAGTACTGAAAGACATTGTAAGCATAAAAGTAAGGTTAGAGCCACTCAGCTATCCCAGAATTTGAAGGGTGTCATATTTCATTGTATGCAGTTCTAAAATGCTTATTACAGATCTTATTTACAGCTCTCATGTCTCTTTTGAATCTGCAGAAGAGGAATATCAAGGGCAAACCAAGAGAAAGCGCATTCGAAGGAAGAAACAAAAGAGCAGTTTACAAATCTCTAGTAATTTACAAGGAGAACAAACAGGTTTGGGAATGCAAGAGACGGTTGTTCAAGATAATTTACAGCTGCAGCAAACAGACAGTCCCAAAATAAGCAAAAACAAAAAGAGGAAAATGAAAAAGAAGCGACAGAAAGAAAAAAAGAGAGCAGCTGGCTTAGTAACAAAAACTACCGGTGTGGATTTTACATATCAGCCTGACAAAAACAACAAAGAAGAAGCAGCAGGCTTAAAAGACATAGATGAAGAGGCAGATAGCATTCTGGACTTCCTGCAGGCAACACAACAAATTTATTTTGCTGACAGTATGTACCACTCTTTCTCCTTTCTTTTTATGAGTATTACCACGCAGGGGAAAATGGATATGCATTTCTTACTGCTGTAAAATGGGACAAACCTACTAAAGAAGTGTCTCTCTTGAACTCAGTAAGACATGTGAATACCTAGTGTTTGTCCCAGTTTCTGGTGTGTACATGAATATGTAAGAATTCACATCAATAGATAAAACCTGTGGTCCTCTGTCTTTAAAAATGTACATGTTTTTCCTTGCTCTTCTCTTAAACATTCCAATGCACTTGGGACAAGTGGTTAAAATTCTTCTTCCCTCTGCAAGCAAACATCCAGAAGGATTACTTGCTTTCAGAGAACTTCAAATGAGGGCAATTGCTAAACTATTATCCTAAACTACTTATCCTAAACTAATATCCTAAACTACTTTCATGCTTAGTATCTCTGAACCAATCTACTTTTCAGAATGTTCTCCTTCCCAGGAGGAGATTTATTAGTATTCTATAAGGAAATCTAGACAGACAGCATGTAAAGGAGCAGGGAGGATACTGTTGGCACTGGGAAAGTATATTGGCATAAAATGCTTGTGAACAAAATGAATGGGAACTGATGGTCAATGCACATTCCATAGTACTTTTAAAAGAATTGCATGGATTTGTCCCTAATGGCCTATTGAATGTTCACTGCTCGCTGTGGAGCTGAATGAAGACTATTAAATAGCTTACCTACCTGTATTAGTCTATCTTAAGTCAGAGCTGTCAGCTTCTAGTACCATAAAATTCATCCTTGGGTTACAGAATTACTGTAAAAACCTTGTTAAGGTGACATCAGGGATTTCATGTTAATTTTTTTTTCAAGATTTATACATAGGATTTTCTTTGCTTAATGTTAAATTTTTCTGCTGCATCAAGTCTTCATACTAAGCCTAGCATTTGAAATCTATCCTGCTTTCTGGCTAAGGTATTTCCATCACCAAACTTAAGAATTTTACTACTTCACCATATGGCTAAGTAAATACAAGTTAAGCTACATGCATTTGCTGTAGTGGAACTCCAGAGTAACCAACCAAGATTACAAATTCTTCAAGTTCTGCTGTAATACATGACCTGGAACAGAAACCTGATTAAATGTCCCCAGCTGTGTTGCATGTTGTGTTTTAAGAAAGAGTGTTGTTGAACTTCCGGCTTTCCCGCAAGTCAAGTTGAGGTTTTGGCAGTTTTTGACAGACTGACTGGCCCTGGTTTCAAACCAGCAGATCAGAATGTTGAACCAGCGAGGACCTTGGAATCCACAGAGAGGAATTCTTAGGTGAAAGGAAGTTCATCTGCAGATGAGATATGACACCTATAAATCAGAGTGTGACTAACTTTCTTTTTAGGCAAATCCCAGTTTATATATAGATCTGACATTATGCTGTTTGCTTTCCTAGTTGAATGACTTTAACACTCCCTATTTTTTTTAGATAAAATTGGAAGCCATTGCTTTTAGCAGCATTTTCAAATGGTCACATTGGATTATGCTTCTAGTACATATGTGAATCTGGAATATTCTGTACTTCTCAGGTATCTTGCTGGTAAAAAACAGAATTGAAGGGAGTCTGGTTAAAGGGACAGACAACACATTGTTAATGGATGGAAGAATGAATTTATGATTTAGTACTGTATGAACAATTGTATTGGGTGTGGCTGAGCTGGAGTTTATACACAGCAGCCCTCAGAGTGCTTTGGAAAGGTGTTGATAACACACCAGAGGTTTGGCTGCTGCTGGGCAGTGCTGGTGTCCTATCAGCGCTGTCTCTCCAACATTCCCCTCTATCAAGGGGCTGGGAGTGGGCAACACCCTGGGAGGGCACATGACCAGGCCAGCTGACCCAAATTAGCCAAAGGGCTATTCTGTACCATATGTGAGCTCAGATATAAAAGCTAAGAGAGGGAGGAAGAACAAGGGGGCATTTGTTGTTTTATGATGTTTGCCTTCCTGAGCGACCCCTACATGGGCTGAAGGCCTGCTTCCTGGGAAGCGGCTGAACATCACTCAGTGATGGAAAATAGAGAATAAACTTTTTTTCCTCCTCTAAATTGTGTGTGTGCAAATGTCTGCTACTTCTGATGGGGTTTTTTGTGGTTCGGGGGTTTTTCAGCAAACTGCCTTATCTCAACCTATGAGTTGTTTTCCATCTCATTTTCTCTGCCCTGTCCCGCTGGGAAGGGGAGTGATAGAGCATCTTAGTGGGCACCTGGCATCCAGCCAAGGTCAACCCGTTACAACAATGTATGTCCTTCTCTGCTGCCTTGCATGCTGTAATACTTGCTTTTTAAATAAAAACATAAAGATGCGATACCAAGATAATTGTTTGCCTCCAGAAGTGCTTTGCAGTAGTTCCACAGAGCTGTTCCCTTCTCCAAATGTGTGTGCAGTTTATAATACATAGTGTGTAGGAAGCAAAAACACAGAGCTTTGGCCACAGTACAGTTTCTTCATCACGCTTTCTTCCTCTGCTAACTTTGAAAATTTGATTCCTCTTGCATTCCTATCATTATGAATCCAATTGTCCTTTTTACTTACTGAATTTTGTAGCTTTCACTTTACCATTGTTTTAATATTTAACAAAAAATGTTCAACAAGCTGCTCTTTAGTACCTGATTTTTGGTTGTCAGTTGTACTAAAAAGGAAGATGCTGTCTTAGAAAGTATAGTTAGGAAAATTCTCTGAGCTCACTAAATATTTTTAACATAGTTTTCTAACTGTTTTTCCAGAGAAATCAAAATGCAGAGATGCTGCTGTAAATTCAGCAACTGTCCAAGAGCTCTTACAATGTCTTGAATCTCGCACCATCTCTTCCTCAGATGTGACTCATCTGCATCAACTGAAATCCCTTGTATTGCTGCAGGATATTGAGAGATTGAGGAATGCTTTGAAACAATTCCAAGAACAATGTATGATGTCTCCTGGTAGGTAGTATTCACTCATGTACATACACTGACGTTTTTGTGTGAATTAAAATTCACACCACTTTATTTTTTTTAATTAGGAAGATGTAAATAATTATATAATAGTAAATATATGCATAATTCCCACCAAAAATACAGTGATATCCCTGTTTCTCATTTGTTTACAATCAGTATGGAAACTTTTCTCACTTTGCAGCAACTACAGAATACAAGATAATTCAAAGGTTTAAACCAATATTTTTTCAATCTGAAGTGTTTTAAGATTTAATCATATTTAATGCATATTTTTTATACATTCCCGTGGTAGACTTTTTTAATTGTAGGACTTGTTTATCTTGGAGATTTCACTCCTCCAGTTAAGGCTTAATTTTACATGTATAAGAATCAATAAAACCCATTATTTTATTTCTTCCTGGTCATTACGTGGCTTCTTTAATACACAGACTTTGCAAGCTAAGTTTTGGTTTTGTTTAAATATAAATATCTGGTTTAAATTTCTAAAAAATACTGTTGATAATGTAAAAATTTAAAGTTACTCTTTATAAAAAATTATATTCTTAAGTCATTCATAAAAAGAAAAATTACTGTATTACTAAATCTTTTCATGCCTGAGGCACAAGCGCCTTCTGTTCTCTATTATAACGCCTATAATTTTAGTAGACTCTCTTCCTGTACAGTTAATAGTTCTTCAAGTGAATGTGGGATCAGCATGTAGTCCACATAAGGTATAATGATTCATTTTCCATGTAGTCTTCATTTAACCAGTCATTGTTACTGGTCATTAGAACTTGTGTTGCAGCATCAGACAAAAATCTATAAGATGTGCTGAATTTTCTTGCCTCCCAAAGAATTTAATCAGAGTTGAGAGCACATGGCTATGGCATGAGGGAATCTCAACCATTTTAGATTGTGCTCCAAGTCTTTTGAGGAGTAACAGCAGAGATGATGGTGGTATGGTAACAGTGTAATTAAGATCATAGCCATTGGAGGCTTAGCAACAGCATTCAAAGAAGAGACATCTGCTTGTAACTTCATTAAATAATTTACAGCAGGATAATGGCTAAAGATCCTCATCAAGACTGGAGCCTACTGAATGCCATGTGTTGGACAGAGAAAAGAAAGAATTCCTGCCTCTGGAGTTCAGAGCTGATATATTTTGAAAAGGATGCTCTTAGAGAAGTACATATGTATTCTTTTAAGGGTAGATATGCAGTATGACAACCCTTAGGGTTCTGATGGATGTGGAGTATCCACGTATACATGGAATGAAATCTTTCTGTGCATTTCAAGCGTACAATCTCCGATCTTAATTATAATCACATTGTCTCCTTGGATGTAATACACGTGTGCAAACCAAGTAGAACTCAACAGGAATAGTGAAAATGGTATTGGCCCTTTATTGAATGAACTAATTCAGCTTCTCTTGATTAAATTCAAATGGAATTGAAGTGACAACATTCAGGATATTCTTTATAGGCCTTATCTAACTTCTATACAATACAGTTGGAGTTCTGTTGGGTTTTGCAGCCTTGAGACAATTTGTTGCGTTTACCTTTGTATAGCAGTAATGTCAAACTGAAGAGAGAAAACAGAAGCAAATTAAAACCTCTAATTTTCCAATGTATGTATTCATCACTTGAAAAAGCAAAACACAATTTTCTCGTGATTTTTAAAATTCATTAATGTTTCTGCTGGTACAGCCTGGAATTGTTTTCTCTTCCAGTTGATTTTTTTCCCTAGTAACTGCTGTCACTCTGGGCTCAATTCTAATCTCATTCCAAGTTTACAGTGGTGTAACCATAGTAGTTGATTTGATATTCATGAAGTACAACAACATAAGAAAGAGGAAAATACATTCTTATAAATTATTAAAGGATAGTTAAGCACCTGCTAGTCATTCATTTTCCTCAGCAGACTTTAACAAATACATTCTATTTGTAATTCAGGAAATTCAGTGAATGAAAATACAATGCTCTGAAATTTTACTTTGAATTAGGTCTTTCATTATACTTCTTTTACTCCTGCATTTGGCTCAAAATCAGGTCATCGTGTCCAGTGTGGGTTTTTTTATATTTTAGTTTTCACTCCCAATGAGCAGATGATAAAAGTGAAGAGTTATTACAAAAACCTGTTGTCTTAACAAATTCAAGTTCTTATTATAGAAAGACAAGTTAGGGCTGGTTTTGAAGGTAAAAATGCACAGTATATAAGAGTAATCTCTACTTTTTTAATGACTTTGACTTAATATCTTGTCTTTTTTCTCATCATTTTTACTGGGGCAAAATGTACTAGAAGGAAAGATCATTCCATGTTAATATGATAAAAAAAATCCTTGATTTTTGGAAGATGTATTATTTTTACAAAATAAACATTTTCTTCCATGTAGTTCAAGAAGCAGTATGTTAACACTTTCTCCCATGGTTATGATTCTACTTAAAATGCCATTATCAAAGAAATAAAGATGGGTGCTATGTTTTGTTCAGTTCTATCTTTAATTCCAGGAAGGGAAGCGTAAGAAAAAAATGAGAAGTGATGCATCTCTTCATATAAGTGCACATTCTCCATTAGTAAAATTTACAAATTATACATATCATTATGTCTTCTACTCCCTCATATGCATATGTTATGGTTTCATCCAATTTTCCACTGGGGTTACCAAGTCCCACTTGGCAGGCTTATGCCTACTGATGATAAATGTGCTTTAGGATAAAGCCATGGGCTGCTCAAGGTCTGCAGATCACAAATTGAAAACCACTGGTTCAATAACTGTGATTTGGTATTTCCTGTGCCTGTCTTAGCATGTTACTCAGATTGGAAATCACAATGCATCCAGAACTAAAAAGAAACAAGAAATAAGTTTCTGTTTTATCTTAAGCTCTTAGATCCCAATATTTCCAATCATATCGAAGAAAGGCCTGATAAGGATGATGGTAGGGTCTGATAAATTTTCCAGGAAAAGAAAATATTAAGAGGATTCAGACAAAAAAATTATCAATAGTAGGTATTACCTTTTAACCCTTCATTTAAATGAGAAAAAATACTTAAAGAAGAAAACCTCTATGGTTCAGAAGTACTGGTTGTTCTGTTTAGTTGTCATCCTCCATCAACTTACCGTGTACTTCATGCTTCAAATTACTCCATCGAGTTACTTTTGACTTTCTACGTGAATGAATGATCAAAGTTGAGGTTGGTCAAGAGTGTTCATGTGAACATGGTTATTTAGAGTGTCATTGTTCTCAGTCTGTAAAAGAACAAAATGCCCTATTACTATTTCCATTTATTTGGTAGTCTTTAACAGAAAGTACTTACCTCTACCTAAAATCCTCTATAAGTGCAGGGAAGAGAACGTTTAGAAGTCACATAGACATGGATTTCTCCTGATGGGGGCTTTGCTGATCTCTGTTACAAAGTCCATGGCCATTAGCAAAAGGATGCCAGAGACCTTCATGATCCTCCACAGTGCAGTGGGCAAAGAAGAGCTGTGACTGGAAGTAATGCTCCTTGGCTGGTTGGAAACTAGCTTTTGAATGAGAGCTACTTAATTCCCATTTCATATCAATTATTAAAGCACAGGTGATCGCCTAATTAAAAAAAAAGTAATTATCTCCTAATTTATGAACTCATTTATGAACTTCTACTCATCAACTTCATTCTATTATCTATTAACATTTTCCCTTTGTTGGTTAGTTTCAAATCTCAAACATACTCTTCCCTTGTTGCCTAGGAAATTATCACTCATGGCAGAGCTAGAAGCTTCTTTTAACTGCCTTTTTTTGGAGAATTGTCATTTATATAAGCCTTTATTGCAGGGGGAGGTACATTTTGCAGACTGTAATTAATGCAGTTACTGTGTGCCAACAATGCAGAGGCTGGATATACAGAGGCCTTAAAATGATGAAATTTACACTTCTTTTTTTTGAATGAATGAGCATTCAAAGAAAAAGAAATGAAATTTGAAAATTGTATTAGCATAATATTAATAGAATCACCTTAAATGTGATTATTATGTGATAAGTACTGCAGAAAGTCCTATCATTAAAAATCAGTGAAGTCACATAGGTAATCTCTGAATTAAGAGAGGAGCTGTAGCATTTTGAGGGTTTAATGCAGCTATCTGTACAGTATGACTCATTCTCAACTGAGGCTTCTAGGTACTACTGTAAGTTAAATAATGATGTGTGAAATACTCTACAGGCAAAAAGAAGCCTTGCCCCTATGATCATGTCATTTCAATCTCATTTTTTTCTGAATTATTGAATCATAACAAATAGGACATTTCAAAGTGTACGAACAAAATTGTTTCTCTTACAAATGACTGACCTCCTAAACCAAAATGCACCTGCTTATATAGGAATTCATATGTATTCACCTTCAAGCTCCAGTATCTGCATTGGTTTTACTGAAATGTTAATATTGAATGGAAACAGATGTTCACACAAGTCTTTTTCTTAGTGTTCAGAAATGTCATGGAAGTATTTCAGGAGGACTGTGTTTTCTTTGTTTCAGATCATGCCAAGGTAGCCACATCTCTGTTTCACTACTGGATTACAGATATCCTTCCTGTGAAGAACAGGAAATAAAGCCTTGCCCCTGTGTCCATATGCACAGGATTAAAATTTAATATATAAACTCTTAACCAACTAGCAATTGTGCAGGAAGAGCAGTGTCAATACACATTCTACACCTTCGGGTAAATTAATTATTTTTCTGTGTTACAAACTCCAGAAGACAATAAAGGTGTAACTACAATGTGACTTCTGTGATTGGTTGGTCGAGAGTGTGGACTGAGTCTTCAGCTGCATTAATATGTACATTTCAGTTTAGGGTAACTGGAATGATGAAGTCTCTATCAGGTATTTTGTTTAAGAAGTACAGTACCATCTTTCTTGTTTGTAAATTTATTGTTCTTTCCTGGAAGTTATATTTCTTGACTTTTTTTGTATATCTGCTTGCCTGGAAAACAGAACTATATTTTTTTATATTTAAACCTAAGCAACAATATGTCTGAGGAATGTATTTTTCCCGAATAAACGGCTAAATTGTGGAAATAGATCCATTTCTACGTGTGGGTTATGTAGGTCCTGTTTGGAAGTATGCAGAAACTTGGATGGCATTTTCAGAACTACTCCATGGCTCAGCCTGTTACAATCCAATGGGTTTTACTGACTGCAGAGTTACGGGACTGGGTTCTCTCTCACTGATTACTGTGTAATATTTCTAAAATTGAATTTACCCAAGTGTAGATACTACAGTAAGTCATATCCATGGCTGTAAAATGTTTTGGAATCATGAAGAAAAAAGTGCTTTGTGAGAGGGCTCTTGTCTCAGCTGTATCATTCATCTGATAGGTGATACAGAGCAAACCATTTCTTATACCTAGGTGTGTTTGCTTTGTCATCAGTAAGATAGGGGCAGCATATTTAACTCCTCCAGCATGTGCTTGGGGATATACTACTGATGAGACTATTAAACATTGCATGGCTTTTTTTACTTTGCTGTTTAATTATATTGCCTGATACATCCTGTTGTAAGGCATGGGTTTAGTGATGCTCAAAATTTGTAATAAAAATACGATCATACCTCTTTCTCATTAATTGAAGAAATTAAAAGGGGTTTGGTAATACGCCAAATGATTGCAGGTGCAGAATAACCAGTCTTAGGGCTAAGGGAGCTTTGTGCAGCTCTGAAGAACTTGAGTTTGGTGTGTATCTGCTAGGAAAGGTATATAAACCAGACTTTGCAGAGGGGAAACTAGTAGCATGTTTCCTGTTTTAATGCTCCTGAATTGCTAACACACAGGCATCAAACTGTAGCTGTGACTTTTCATGGAGGTGCTGTGTGCCTCAGTCCCACATCTGGAGAAAGAAGAAAACATCACTTGAATGTGAAGCACCTAGATACTCTCTTAACTAACTCATGGGAAATGAATCACTTCATCCTTAGTTTAAGTTTTGAATGTCACACAGTAAATGAGGCCTGAGAACTGCAAAAAAAGGATACATAGCAACTCATTAGGTAAACATCATCTGTCCTAAACACTGAATATGAAAAAAATAAATGAGATCACATAATTAAAGACAGACTTTTGAAACACAAGTACAAAAGAGATCAAATTAGGACCACAAAAATAACGGTAGTGTCTGCATTTCCTGATACTTGGGTGACTGTGCTGAGGGATGTTATAAGGCTGCTGCCTTGGGTAGACCCCAAGACCTGGTGATTCCTCCTCCTTGTCCTCTGGATGCCAGGTTGGTGTACCTGGAGATCTGGGTGTCAGTGTAGGTGACTCCAGTTTCTACGTTTCTAGATTCAACAGTAGCAATGCTTAAGCATGTATCTCAGGGGCACACACACAGAGCACTCACATGGCTGACTACCTAGCCCTTTGATCCCTTGAATAGCAGGACAGCCACTCTCCTATCCCTGCCTGGATCCTGGGCCCTCTATGGTGTAGCTGCTCTACGGCTCTCCTGCACACCAGCTAATCCAGCCTGGAACACACTACCCCTCATTCACACACTCATCTCACAAGCACTCCTGCACTCATGTCACAGCTCTGTTTCTTGCTTTAATTTCTCTTACTTATTATTTATCTTTCAGTGCTTTCTCATAAACCATTCTATGATTATTTCTCATAATCATAGAATGGTTTGAGTTGGAAGGGACATAAAGATCGTCAAGTTCCAGCCCCCTCACCATGGTCAAGGATACCTTCCACTAGATCAGGTTGCTCAATATTAAAGTGATTTTTAAAATTCAACTGAATTCTAAATAGCTGCATATAGATGAGCAGATTTTGATATCTTTGCCAAACAGAAATATTTTCACAGAATCACAGAATGAGTGAGATTGGGGTGGGGTCAGTGGGGTCAGTGGGGTCATCTGATCCAGCCTCACTGCTCAAGCAGGGTAAAATTTTGTACTAGTCCAGAATGTGAGTAAAAGTTCACAGGTCAAAAATGTACTTTCCTTGAATCAGGTAATAATGGAGAAAAGATTTCTTTTGGTCTCTTTTTCCCCTTTTTTTTTACCACTGTAAGAACCTTATATTCTGTGCAGAAATCAGCTGGCCCCAGCTAAGCAAGCCTGGGAGCAGTTTCTGAGCGTAGCCAGTGATATCTGATGTCTTTGCAAATGACCTGCAGTAGGAGCTGAATCTTACACTTACCAAACCTGCCACTATTGTGCTAACAGGGATTATGATGAGGATAAAGCATGCTGAAGAGTTTAGAAAATTGGACCAAATTCAAGCTGATAAATTGTAGATTGTCGTTGTAGATAAATGCAATTGCATAAGGGTGTATTTGTTTCTGAAACAAATGTGCCAGACAATGGTGTGCTGAACTGCAACGTGTATGAGGACACTTAAGAGCAATGCACAAAAGAACACAGCAGAAAGATCTAGTTTAAAAGCAAAAGAAATGGACATTACTCATAATTTAAATTAGGCAGTGTACTAAAAATGGCAGAGGTTCCATATTTGACATCCTATTTGCAGTCAAAAAGATTTCATACATCACAATTTTAATACCTGGTCACTTTTCAGCACTGCTTCTCTAAAAGAAATGGTGCTCAATCTCCTTACACCTTCTCAGCTTTGTTTGAGCAGTGGTATAACAATGTGGCTGATGTACAAAACCTGAAAAATTTAAACTAGTATCCACCAGTAAACACTATGTTTTTTATTTCACTATACATGGCTCCTTCAACGTAGCAATGAAACGCTTACTCCTTTAGATTTTCATGCTAAACTTATAAACGGCAAAGGAGATGGCCTTGAATTTTTACTTCTTCAGCATCATTCAGTTTAATGAATGTGCTACATCAGGTGGAATTTCTGAAGCATGGAAGAGTTTTTTAAGTGGATTTGCAAGAATGGCTAAACCATACACACACTATTATTAACACATTTCAAACTTCCGTGAAGACAGAACTTTAAAATCGTGTGTTTAAAACCTACATGGGCTCCAAGAGTAGGAAGAATTTAAGGACCAGCAGGAAAGTAACCTGCATGTGTCTTCACAGGTTAACTTTCTAGTTTACAGAATTGAACAATGCATACTGAGTAAGGAGCAGCAGCACAGTGGGAGGGAAATTGGGCTCTGAGAGGCGGTGGTCCCTTACCAGCATGTACAAGGAAGACCACAGAGGCTGAAGTCATTTGAGGCACTTGTAGTAGTGAATAAGCTGGTCACTGTGCCTGTAGGCAAGGGTATGAGTTCAAAGCCATTATCTCTATATATAGGTATGTGTTTTATTCCTAAAATTGGCTGTAAGACCTTAATTTTTCTCTTTTGTGGATGTGTAATATGGGAATCAGTCTCTATTGTTACAGATTTTTACTGCTTTGTAATTGGTGCAATATTTTATGTAGGGCTTTACAATCATGTAGAGTCATAAATTCCTTAATATGTTTTCTATGACAGCTGACTTTTCTCTCCTGCACCAGTGTAGGGAGTTACTACTCAACAGGCTGAACGTCTGAAATGACATCTGGGGGAAAAAATAAATTAAACCCCACCCCCCCACAAAAAAAAACAAGGAAGGAAAAAAGTGTTAAATGACAGCATGAAGGCAGAAGATTTTTAAACTGTCTTTGACCTAAGAAAACTTATTTCACCCAGTAATACCATGTATATCATAAAACCAGTCCACAGGTGTAGAGTGGAAGAGGTGTGTGTTATGCATGTACAGTATGCTACACATTGGGCATAATAATAGAGTGGTAGTGCAAAAGATGGCAATCTGTAGGATTGGGAAAATGTATTATATTTATTACTTAGGGAAACCTCAGGTTATAGCTATGCAGGTTTTGTAGTTGATTGCTTCAGCCCTAGATTGATCCTAAGGAGAACTGTATTTTATGTGTTTATGCAGCTAATTAAGCTTCACTCTTTACTGCTTTATCCTCTGCATTGCATCCGAGTAAATTTTGTTTGTTGTTTTAAACTGTTGAATGTATGCAGGACTAAGGGGGAGGACACATGTATTTTAAAAAAAGCAGAAGTTTAGATACTGTATTTGTTTACTATCTCTAGGAATCTAGGAAAAAACTATATATTCTATGATTATTTGAAACTGCGTATGCACCATAGTGAAGGTCAAATATATAGCTTTAATAAGGATGTTCTCCAAGTTGAATGCTTTACTTAGTAGAATTAGTAGTCTCTAGTCATTTTAATGAACTCCATACTCTGGTAAAGTGTATGAACAAGTTGTAGTTCTCTTACAATATTACTGCAAGGCTACGTCCTGTTTTAGGATACATAATGGACAAAAAAGAAGTGTAATCTAAGATTGAAGAGGAGTACACAAAAACAGAAGGAACGAATCTTTGGTTCAATACTTCCTTTTCTTCCGCATCAAGTCTAGGCTGCATTAAGTAGGGGCGGCATTTCTTCACTTTCAAGATCTTTGCCAGTCTTCTCCATCCTTCATTCAGTGCGCAGATGATTCCTCCATCCCTGTCAGCTTCTGGTATTAACTTCCATCACCCTTTTGCCATACTTTCAGATTTACACATTGGTGCTTTTTCCCCACAGTGCTTTCCACAACTTTACAGCACAATCTTTCCATTGTCTTCCTTTCTTTCTTTAAAGCTCTCTTTTGCTGTGATCCTCCCCAAAACCCTGGCCACAGCCTGGTCACTACAGTGCTAGGACAACTGCCTACTGTGCTGACCTAAGTTCCCTTAACTGTCTTTGTACTCCCACATCAATGTCCCTGTTTTCTCAGTTCCTAGACGAGTAGCAGTGTGATGCAGGATTTGCCCTGTGTCACAGCACCAGCACAGCCAGTTCCTGTCACATCTGAGATGATAGTGTGCGCGGGAAATGTAATAGACCTATCCACAATGGAGAACATGCTTGAACATGTGGGTCAGGCTGCTGATGGTTTAAAGCGGCTTCATAGTTTTACATCACACACATGATCAGTCTGGTAAAATGGGGACCTGGTTCTCCCCAGCAGGCACTTTGGAGGCAGCGTTCTTCTGCAGCTTGCTGAGGGGAGCATGGCCGTGTGCAGGGGGGCATTGGTTTCTCCTGACTTCAGATGTCTACAGTGCAGCTCTTGCCATCCAAGCTGCCTATCCTAAAGAACTTCCTAATCACTGGGATTAAATAGCCTGATGTAACTGACTGCTGCTAGACATCTGTTTTAGATTTGGAACAATGGTACCAGTGGGAGAACTTAGAGCTTTATGTTGACCGGTATGGAAGCATAAATAGGTAAGTCATGAAAACATCTGCATTGCAGGCATCTGGATCTTGTTAAAAACAAGAAAAAGAGGGAAAGGGAAGG